>BQKN01059527.1:8510-22665 GCA_022839385.1 Asparagus kiusianus
CGTCTACAAGCAAATCGGTGTGGGTGCCCAAGGCAAACCCAACACCTTAAACCAAGAAGGGCAAGATTATCGCCCAGAGTTCAACCAAATCAGAGCCTACTCCTCCCGTACCGGCACCCTCAACAGGGCCAGGTAAAAAAGGGGATCATTCAAGATCCCAGGTTCCTTTGACGAGTCGCCTCGGTCCCTTACCGGAGAACCGAGGCAGAATACCCGTCAAAGAACGGCTGGGACCTTTGAAAGGTCCCCAAACTAAAATTCAGACTGGGGGTGGAATCAATCCCCCCAAGAATATTGACAAAGGGAAAGCCCCTATTACCGACCGCACTGAATTGCGAGTCGAGCTGAAAGAGCCCGTTCGATTTCTACGCTCTCAAAAGCGTAAAATTGAACGGGCCACTCTTGAAAAATCTAACAATGTTTTGCATTCCCAAAGGGAAACACACTCGTCTGAGGATGAGCGTGTTATACCGAGGGACATCCACCAGCACTCCGTAGGTTGCTCCAGCTATCAAGCTGATGAGCTGTACTACAGGGCTGGGGGTGTGGAAAAATCTCGAAAGAGGTACATGCAGGAGTCCCACTGCCCGTGTGCCAACATTATCAAGGCAGTGCTGTCCGAGTGTTGCTGTGCTCAGACCCCAACAAGAATCTCGGTATTCGAGAGACTCTCCAAGCCGAAGCGTTTCCACAAGAAGAAACCGCTCCGCCGAGAGGATGAATACTTGAAAGTGTCAGTCAACATGACCGGCAGAGGGGGATCAACACCACGTCTCAACTTGGAGCAGCTTGCCGAGGCATCCCGATGCATGACATGGTTGCGGTCGGGAACCATCAAACGAAATAATTACCCAATAGTACATAAGGGACTTTCCCTAGAAGAAGAGGAATCCGATGCTGATTCTGATATGTGCTCCGCCGTCGCATCCGATGACACGGCTTCAAGTGCAGGCCAACCTTATGAATCACTCATGATCAGCGCCGAGCAAATGTCGAAGATACTTGAAGAAGCCCTAGCCAAGCAAAAGGAGAGCATCAAATTTGAAATGGAAATGGCCATGCAGCGAATGAGGGAGATGCACGACCAACAGATCGCAGCAATGACGGTTCACCAAGGAGAGCCGAGTCAACGCAATCCAGAGGAGCATGAGCGGGAAGCGGATAATGCCAACATCCCTCCTGTCAATACCAGCACTGGGGGTGGTCCTGCAGAGGATAATACAAAAGAAGACCACGCCCCCTCTCCCAGAAGCCACTCGAAGACCGAGACGAGTGAGGACAGGAAGATGAAAGACCTGGAGAGCAAGATCAATGCGTTGATGAATGCTCAGGAGGTAAAAAGATCCGGTATACCCTGCCCATATCCAAAGGAGTGGGAATCGATCCCATATCCGGCAAAGTTCAATCTGATTAACTTTACGCCGTTTGATGGGAAGGGTTCCCCTACCCAGCATTTAATCTACTTCAAGTCTCATTTAGGAATCATTTCCGGAAATGAGCCCCTCATGTGCGGTCATTCGTTGGCACTCATCGCGGAGCTGCTTTCGATTGGTACCGCCGTCTCAAGCCTGGGAGCATCAACGGCTGGGATGACATGGAGGACATATTCCTAACAAACTTCTTTGATGATGACACCGAGGTTTCAATCGGCACGCTGTTCGACGAAAAACAAAAGAACGGCGAGACGGTTGAAAACTTCGTGAAAAGATTCCGGAACAAAGCTATGAATTGCAGGGATCCGGTCAGCGAGGATTTCATCCTTGAAACCTGCCACAACAACCTCACGCTCGATATCCTTGAAGCCATGGGAATGGCGCCGTCCAAAACCTGGAAGGACTTGAAAATGCGGGGAGAGCGAGCCGAACGGTTCCTTAAGAGGAAAAAGGCAGAGAGAGGGCAAATTCCCAACAATGCCCCACAACCAAATTTTACCCCCAAGGGTAAAGGGAAGGCACATGCAAATGCGGTGGTCGCAAATCAGGTCTTTGAGGTGCAAGCACAGCCGCAGCAGCCTCAACAGCCCCAGCAGCCGCAACAACAACAACAGAGGGCGCCTCAACAACCCAGGTGGCAACAACAGCCCCAGAAGCAAAAGGTTGGAGAGCCGAGGTTCCCAAAAGTCTACTCATTCAAAGAGGATGAAATCCCGGGTATTTTCAAATACCTCGTGGGGAACAACAAGATCAAACTGCCGCCAATTCAGGATCAGGAAGATGCCAAGAGGGTCAACGATCCGAAATATTGCGCATTCCACCGAGCGGTGCACCATCCTACCAAGGTGTGCTACGCTCTCAAGGACAAGATTCAGGCCCTGATCGATGTTGGGGTCATCACCATGAAACAGCCCAAGGAGAAGAAGGTGGGTGCAAATACCGTGTCTATTAGCTTCGGATCTGTTCCCTCGAGTTGGTTCCAACACGAGTCGGTGATCAAAGCAGCGGTGAAGACAGTGAACGATGATCCACACCAGCAGCGCCAGAAAGGGCTTGTGCCACACACAGCCCCAAATGGCGAAATCTTGTGGGTTCATCCGGACCTGATCGCAGATGAACAATGGGCCGGGACCTCTTCCACAAAGAACAAGAAGAAATCGAAGAGGAAAGGCAAATCGTGCTACGGTGCTTCTGCCATACCGGGGGTGGATGATGACAAAATTCCAACCTTCCTACTTTCTGAGGATGAGCAAGAAGCCTTTGCAACTCGGAGCGGGAACGAATATCACTTCAAGTATCCGGATGCTACTGAGCAGTTGGGTACCAAAACCCCACCTTCCAAGACGCTGTCAGAACTGGGGATTTTCGCAATTCCCCCAACACCTGCGGTGGCTACGGAGAGAATCCCGCAGAAGGATAAGGGAAAGGAGCCTGTACGTCAAGAAGCTCAGAACCCGAGGCCGTCTCGATTCAATAATCCAATTGGACGAGATAAACCGGGGAATGCAAGCTCTCAGCCCCATTTCGACATTATGGCGCAATTGGCCAACATCCCGGCCAGGATAACTCTATACGAGTTGCTGCGGTTGTCGAAGGATACACGGAAGGCGCTGCAAGAAGCCTTGAGTGATTCCGAAGCCTTCTTGACTCGGATCAAACCATCTTCCGAAGAACCGGAGTCGTCAGCTCAGCATTGCAATCTGGCGGCACATCACTTCCCCTGCATCTCTTTCACCAAAGAAGACATGCAGACGAAGAACTCCAATCATGATAGGCCGTTGTACTTCACCGGGCATATCGGCTCCAGCGTTGTCAACCGGATCCAAGTCGATCCGGGTTCCGCTGTGAGCATCATGCCATTCCGATTGATGCATCATCTCGGAATCCCGACTAGCAAATTAGCGTCCACTGGCACGACGATTTACGGATTCAACACCAGCGGGTCTAGGCCCTTGGGGAAGATCCGAATTAAGTGCCAGATCGGGGATTTGAAGTCGGAGGTCACATGCTATGTGATTGACGCGGAAACTTCCTATAATTTGCTGTTGGGTCGACCTTGGATCCACGGTAACCTTATAGTCCCGTCAACACTGCATCAGTGCTTCAAATTTGTGGGCACAGATAATGAAGTCAAGACGGTGGTCGCGGATAAGCAACCGTTCAAGGGATTGGAGAATTACTTCACCGATTCCCTTTTATACGGCGCTGAATCCGATACTGAACCATCGGCCCAAGGAACGGACAGCGGTGATGAAGCTGATACCGAACCAGGGCTTGATTACGATGGCGGTTTTGTTTTGAACGACATTGTACCCATTGTAATCAATCTTGACGATGATGAATCATCGGAAGATAGTTGTAATTGGCAACTTGCCGAAGAACTATCAATAAACGATGATTTAGAGTACTCGACGGGTCTCGATGATATCACTAACGAACTCTATGCTAACCCTGATTTGTATATGCCTCTTCAATCATTTTGTTTGACGAAGAAGCAGGTACACGACCCTTGCGGAACAACGCTCATCATCCCCGCAGGGATTGGGGGCGGAAAGGAGGTCGTCTACGGCAAAGGAAGAGCATCTCCTATACCCAACCATTTCTTGGAAGAGGAAGACAACGATGATAAACCAGCCCGTCATTTATCCAAATATGATGCGAAAGCTCGCAACATGATGGAAAGGCACGGATATGACTTCAAGATCGGAGAGGGTCTTTTCTTTGGTCGAGGTCCACGAGTTCCACCCCGGATGGCCTATGTACCGAAGGGAAAACCTGATAATTACTATCGCCACAAAAGAGGGCTAGGCTACGTCTCATCAGATGATGAGTGTGGCTGGCAAATCATCGACCAGATCGCTAACAAGACTAAGAAGGGATATTCTTCCGACTCTTCGGGTTGGGATTCCGACACTAGTCTTGGTGAAGTGTTTAAGAAGCTAATGTCAAACATGACTACGGTCGATCCAGCGACAATGGAGGAAGATGATGAAATGCCGACATGGGAAGACCCGTGGGTACATCACTTAAACATGCAGTATGGCGACCGGTTCGAGCAGAGAGAGCCTCCTACCGAAGACCCAGTCGTTCAGGTGAATATGGGCACCGAGGAGAATCCAAAGCCAATATTCATCAGCGATAGCCTCTTACCTGAAGAGAAGGAAGAGTTGATTTCTCTTATCCGGGAGTACATCGACGTATTCGCCTGGAATTATGAAGACATGCCAGGTCTCGACCCAAACGTAGCAGTGCATCGTCTCAACATCAAGCCGGAGGTTAAACCAGTCAAACAACAACAACGACGGTTTCGTCCGCAAATGATGGAAGCAATCGAAGCTGAAGTCAAGAAGCTCGTCGATTCAGGATTTATCCGAGAGGAACAACATCCCGAATGGCTTGCCAATATCGTTTCGGTCCTAAAGAAGAACGGGAAGATCCGGATATGCATTGACTTCAGGGATCTCAATGCAGCTTGTCCAAAAGATGATTTTCCTCTCCCCATCACGGATGTTATCATCGACAACACGTGCGGGTTTGAGAGGATGTCCTTTATGGATGGTTTCTCTGGTTACAACCAGATAAAGATGCATCCGGAGGATGAGAAGCACACTGCATTTAGAACGCCTCTCGGCGTATTCTGCTACACAGTTATGCCCTTCGGCTTGAAGAATGCAGGTGCTACATATCAGCGAGCTATGTCGAAGATCTTTCAGGAACATCTCCGAAAGACCGTCGAATGCTACGTGGACGATCTGGTCGTGAAAAGTCGTGATAAGAAAGATCACATCAAAGACTTGAAGACCATGTTCGATTTGATGCGGGCCCATCAGTTGAAGATGAACCCTACCAAGTCTTTCCTCGGAATGGCTAGTGGAAAATTCTTAGGATTCGTCGTCACCACCAAAGGTATTCACATTGATCCAGACAAAGTAAAGGCGATCAATGAATTGCAACCTCCGAGGAACCTCAAGGAGCTCAGAGGACTGCAAGGGCGATTGGCATATATCCGTCGGTTTATCTCAAACCTTTCGGGGAAGTGCCAACCGTTCTCCAGGCTCACAAAGAAGGGCGTGTCATTCGTATGGGACGATGCTTGTCAAAAGGCATTCGAGAGTATCAAAGAATATCTCTCGAAACCTCCCGTACTCGTTGCACCGAAATCGGGCAAACCGTTCTTGATTTATGTCAAGGCGACGAGCCACTCATTAAGTGCATTGCTTGCACAAGATGACGATAACGGTCACGAGCAGGCGGTATATTACTTAAGCCGAACCATGGTAGGCGCAGAATCTCGATATCCCATGATCGAGAGAGAATGCCTAGCCTTAGTGTTCGCCATCCAGAAGATGCGACATTATTTGGTGGGACAAACCATCTACGTCATCTCCAAAGTTAACCCGGTCCGAGTGTTCATGACTCAACCGGCTTCCATGAGCTGGCGATTAGCGAAGTGGGCTTTACTCTTGTCCCAATACGATCTGCACTTCAAACAGCAGAAGTCAGTAAAAGGACAGGCCATCTGTGATCTCTTGGCAGCTAATCCAACTACGGACGCCGCTGAGATATACGACGACTTACCTGATGAAACCCACGAAGTCAACACAACTTCGTACCAACAAGTGTGGCGTTTGTACTTCGACGGCGCTTCACGAGCAGCTAATGCCGCAGGTACTTCTGGATGTTCGAAGGTCTCCTCCGGAGTTGGAGTGGTCTTGGTTTCTCCAGGAAAACATGTGATGCCTCGAGCCTACTCATTAACTGAGCCGTGCTCGAATAATGTGGCAGAGTACAACGCACTGATTATAGGCCTCAACTTCGCCAAGGAGCTGGGGGTTGAGTATCTCGAAGCCTTCGGTGATTCTGAACTAATCGTCAAACAAGTGCAAGGGGAATACGAAGTCCGAAGTCAGGATTTGCTACCATACCACAAGATGGCGGTGGAGCTAGCGGAATCGTTTGAAGGGTTCTTCATCGAGCACGTTCCGCGGCTGCAGAACACCTATGCAGATGCGTTAGCAGCTTTAGCTGTGTCCTTGGCACAGCCTCCCGGAACAGAACAATTTGTTACGGTAAAAACGCATCAACTCTTAGTGCCACTTCATGATGAAAATGGCAAGGAGGAAGAGGCCCAGGAGGTGCACACAACTCAGGCTGAGTTTGAACCCCGAGATTGGCGTTTCCCCATCATCGACTACGTCCTGCATGGAATCTTGCCAGAAGACGTGAAAGAGAGAGAGTCGATCAGACGAAGAGCTCCAAGATTCTACTATAATACAGAGAATCGAACGCTATACCGCAGGGGGTATGATGGCGTGCTGGCACGGTGTCTATCAACCAAAGAAGCTGAAGAAGTGCTTAAAGAGGCACATGAAGGAGAGTGCGACGCGCACCAACCTGGTCCCAAGCTCTATGATCGCATCAGGAGAATGGGATACTTTTGGCCCTCCATGATGCATGAGGCAATTGTATACGCCCGGAAGTGTCACGCGTGTCAGGTACACGCGAATTACATGCACCAGCCTCCGGAACATCTACATCCTTCGGTTACGTCGTGGCCGTTCGAGACCTGGGGAATGGACATTGTTGGTCCTATAAACCCCCCATCAGTCAAAGGCGATCGGTTCATCCTGGCGATCACTGATTACTTCTCCAAATGGGCTGAGGCAGTCCCACTCAAAGAAGTCAAGACGAGCAACGTCATTGCATTCATCAAGCACCATATCATTTACCGGCATGGTGTTCCAAGACGAATCATACACGACAATGGTCCTCAATTTATCAGCAACGCCTTCATAAGGTTCTGCGAAAAGTTCAAAATTCAGGACATCTCGTCAACAGCCTATAACCCCACAGCAAACGGGTTAGCTGAAGCCTTCAACAAGACTATCATAAAGCTCTTGTCAAAGCTTGTGAAGAATAGCAAGCGAGATTGGGATGATAAGCTCGGCGCAGCTCTATGGGCCTATCGTACCACTGTACGTACACCGACCGGCGCAACCCCGTATTCACTGGTATACGGATGTGAAGCCGTTCTCCCCTTGGAAATCCAAATTCCATCTCTTCGGATCGCTCTTGCAACCCAGATGACGACCGAAGAACAACATCAGAAGCGCCTCGAAGAACTCGAGATGCTCGATGAAAAGCGCCTGGAAGCTCAGCAGCATATTGAGTTTTACCAAGCCAGAATTTCTAGAGCCTTCGACAAAAAAGTTCGACAAAGGAGTTTTAAGGAAGGGGACTTGGTCTTAACCGAGAAACGTCCTATGATCCTTAACTCCAAGAAGAAAGGCAAGTTTGAACCCAAATGGGAGGGACCGTTCGTAGTAGAAACAGTTTACTCGAACGGCGCCTATCGTCTAGTCACCAAAGACGGTGACCGACTCATGATGCCAATAAATGGCAAATTTCTGAAGAGGTACTATCCTTAGTATCCTCAGAGGAATTGAGGTACCGGGAAGTTCCCGGAAGAATACCACATCGGGGTATTCTCAGGGATAACCCGGTCGCTGATGAGCAAGAAATCAATATTCGAATTCCGAATATTCTTGTTTGTCAGAATTTAACTCTCACAAACACTCTTTTGCTGAGATGAGATCTAATCGTTGATTCTCCCCTCGCAGAACTTTCAGTGGTTTCTGACTACTCATAGTCTCCACCACACCATTCCAGTTTGGTCATACCTTATGACAGTTAGGACCAAAGCCAAATTCCCCTCTCGATTCCGTCAAAGAACGAGAGGTCCACAAATCGAGTGATCAGACCTTCTTTCGGTTATGATCATTCTCACATTCCCCATTTGGTCAAACCTTACGACAGTTAGGGCCAAAGCCAAAATCCCCTCTCGATTCCTCCAATGAACGAGAGGTCCACTTTCAATTCGATGACCAAACCTTACGACAGTTAGGGTCGTTCGAACCTTTCGATTCGATAACCAAACCTTACGACAGTTAGGGTTATCCGAATCTTTTCGATTCTCGGAGTGGAGATCCCACTTCTAGTTTCACCTGTCGGATCCTGGGGGTGGAGATCCCACCTCGAGTTTCCTTTCCTGCTGAAGATAGAATATAAAATTCTTCCTCTTCAGAGTCAAATGACCAAACCTTACGACAGTTAGGGTCATTTGAACCTTTCGATTCGATAACCAAACCTTACGACAGTTAGGGTTATCCGAATCTTTTCGATTCTCGGAGTGGAGATCCCACTTCTAGTTTCACCTGTCGGATCCTGGGGGTGGAGATCCCACCTCGAGTTTCCTTTCCTGCTGAAGATAGAATATAAAATTCTTCCTCTTCAGAGTCAAATGACCAGACCTTACGACAGTTAGGGTCGTTTGAACCTTCGATTCGATGACCAAACCTTATGACAGTTAGGGTCGTTCGAAACTTTCGATTCGATAATCAAACCTTACGACAGTTAGGATTATCCGAATCTTTTCGATTCTCGGAGTGGAGATCCCACTTCTAGTCTCACCTTTCCCTTGGCTTTGCTTTCAGAAAAGACAGGGATGAAGTCGGCGCCTAATACGCGTTGCCGGGTAGTCTTTCCCGTGAGAAAGACGAAGTCTATGTATTCAAAGTCATAGCATAAAGTCTCGGAGGGTTCGCTCTCTTAGCACAACGTTACATGCGGAACGGACCCAGACAAATCGCATGCTAGCCCGACACAAACGGTAGTCAGTAAAGGCACGTCAAAACCGTTGAGGGCTGGGGGTTGGCCAATAATCCCAAAGTCTATACCTAACACGTATAGCCGGTTTAGTCTTTTACCGATTAAAGAAGACACCACAGCATATCAAGAAACATCATGTAAAAAGAAGCAAATAAGGAGTCTCTAATAAAAGATCAAGACAAAAGCATATAACAACAAGTTCGTCAATCCGAAGGCAGCTGATGACTAAGAATGTGAGACTCTAAACCGGAAAGCCTGTCCATATAGCTCTGCTCGAACTCTGCCTGCACGCGAGCTCGGACAGAATCCTCGGAACTGCTCAAGACCTCAGCGGCTTCAGTTCGCAGCTTCATCAATCCCTCCTGTGTTGATCCCAGCTTGTCGAGCGTCCACTCACGAGAGCGCTCCAATCCAACCAGGTCCTCGGTGATTATAGCAGCAGACTCTTCAGCACGTCCCAAGGCCTCCTTCAGCCTAGCTATCTCTGCACGAGTGGAATCTAGGGAGCTGAGTAACTCGCCTCTGCTGGTGTCCTTCTTCGCCAGGTTGGCCATCAGCTGTGCAACAGAGTGCTCGCGTGAACGGAGCTCGCTGCTAATGGAAGATCTCAAGTCACGCCATTGAGTCATTCTATCCTCCATCTGAGAGGACATAAAAGAAGAAGCTCCGCCAGCCTTCAAATCCCTCAATTCTTGAACCTCTGACTCCAGAGCAGTAAAATCAGCAGCGAAGGAATCAGCCAACTCTGGGTATCCTTCTTCCCTCATCATCAGCATGTGGCGAGAAAAGGAACGCCTGAACTGGTCAAAGCAGTATCCTCGGAGAAGAAGTTTCTCAATCATGCCATTATAAAAGGCGGTGAAGAAGTTGAGGTCCGCGCGAAAAATCTCTTTCTCAGGATCGGTACCAGCCAAAAGGACGCGAACATACTCATGTAGAGATGATCGAGCTCCTGCAAACAACAATGGGGGAGTTAAGAGATTATCAAATACGACAAGGAAACCCGAGAGGAAATTCGAAGTATACCTGTACTGGCGGAATTTCCCTCGGGTGGAGGCACGGCAGACTCTGAGATAACAGCAGGATTAGCTATGAAGGGTGCATCAACCCCTGCAGGCAAATCAGTCGTATCTCCCGGCTGTGGCAAAGAGACATGGCTCTCAGGCAAAATATCAGCCCTGGAAACTGCAGCAGCATCAGGCACAATGCCTGGTCCTACAGTTATACCTCTTTATTAGTCAAAATGCAAATTTAGGCAAATAAAGAGAATCAGGGTGATAAGATCATCGGCATACCTGCAAGTCCATCATCTTCTGCAACACGGGGAGGGTCGGTAGTCAAAGGAGAATCAGTCCTGGTGGCTGATGATGTACCTGTGAGTGCATCGCTCGTAAAGGGCGGTCCCGCAGTTCCTCTGGCGGCCTGTTCAGCGAGCATATCGACTAATAGCCCAGCGTCAGGACCGCAGAAACTCGGCGCAGAGGCATTCCCCTGGTCTTCAAAACCTACATCATGAAAGGATTCACCCTCAGTCGAGTTCTCTTTTCCTGTAATCAAAAGATATATTAGCAGATGTAGGTATACCTGAGTAAGGAGCGGTGGGCTCGACGCTATACTCTGGCCCAAGATCAATGTTCAAATCGATGCCCAGAGAACCGTCATGAAGGGCGTCGCACATCTGCTGCACGAAGCAATCCATGTTATCCGGACCAGGGGATGCAGGAGGCAATGGAAGTTCACCCTCTTCAAGCAACCCTGGAACATAAAGTACGATTATGAATCCCAGAAGGTAAATCATGTCAAAATATAGAAAGTAACGGAGGGTTACCTTCCTCCCTATCGGCAAAGCCTCCGGAATCTACTCCATGAGAGCGTTGATCAACAGGAGGTCTATAGGCAACCTTCTTCCTTTTCAAAGGACCACCCCTCTGGGAACCGACGGGACGATTGTGCGAAGTTGGTCCACCAAACTTGGATTTCGCACGACGTGAGGCGAGAGGTTCATGGTCATCGGCCGAACCACCTGAAACAACAAGGATTATTTCACGTACCAAGGTTGAGGAGAAGCGAAATCAAGAAGCATGACAAACCTGCATCAAGTTCTACTTGGTCGGTGTCTATTTCCTCCTCACAAGCTTCATCGCCATCCGCAGGAAGGTGCTCCCCATCAATTCTGCTTGAAGGAGGAGATCGAGCAGGCCTCTTCCCCTGCTTCTGAGTAGCCGTCATAGCAGCCTGAACCAAGTGCTCAGACTCTAACTCCGAAAGGCTCTTCACACCTATGGATTCATAAGCCGAAAGGAACCACTTGCAGCTAAGGAAGGTGATCATCGGTTTGCGCTTATACGAAGAAAGAGCAAACTGGGCCCCGGTGCAACCAACCATGGTCCATAACCACGCTCGAATACCGTCGACAAGCCCTCCCTTAACCTGTAAACCACGGCTCGGGTTCCCAACATATAGTTGGTCGTAGCCGAACTGACGTGCGAAACGGCAGGGAAGGTAAGGCTCGATATGGCAACGGTTCTTCACCCGAAGGACAAGATACCCGATGCGGATGTTTACCAGCCATCGGAAGCAACCGACGTCAAGAGCAGTCCGGTTAGTTCGGGGTTTCTCCACATCAGTCAACTCCTCGCCATAGCGTCCAGAAAATTGAGGAAAGCACTTGAAGAGCTCCCAGTTCCGACGAACTTGAAGTTCTTGTTGTACATCTTCAAATTTCTTCCCAAGCCACCTACTCCTCTCCAGCAGTTGTAGGAAAGGAACAGGGGTGTCAACGGTGCGGGGAGCTGACATCATGTCAGGCCGGTGTAGAACGAACCATGCCATCAGATAAGCATAAGGCAGTTCAACCTTTGGGCAGGTAAGCTCGGTCGAGGGCTTGGTGCCCACATGAGTAAGAACACGAACTACACCTCTGAGCCCGCAATGAATGCTGGCCACCATCGCTGGAAGCAAGGACAACTCCCGCCCATAGGCTAGCTGGACTGCCGGGAAGAGCACCTCGACTGGTAAGTCATCCGAAGACTGGTATGGCACAACGCACTTCTTCAACCAGAGTGCGAGGTAGCCGGCCAACAGAGACCGAGGCTCTATAGACTTCTGCGCACGACGGAGGAAAGAACGGAACGTGGTCCCGGCAGGAAAAGCTCCCTCGGCGCTGGCAATAGTATAAGATTGAGTTTCATTCTTCTCCATCAGCTCGTTAATAGTGGTGAAGTCCAAGACATCCAACTCACGGATAGGTCCAACGAAATCACCCTCCAGGTTTTGAAACAAATAAACGGCGAACTGCTTCAAGCTGATCTTCTTCTTCGTCTTAGCTGGAGCAGAAGTTTGGAGCAGTGAGGTATGGTAGTGACATGTGAGATCCCAAAGCGTGTCATACATATCAGGGCTATCTTTCTTTAGCAAAGCCAACTGCTGGTTGGAAGGAAAGTACTCCTGATACGGGCAATTCCCCATCGAAAGGCCCGAAACCTGGTGCATCTCATGAAGAGCCAGCCCTAGTTCCCCGCCGCTTGTGAGGAAAGTGTTGCTATCAGGCATGTATGTCTCTAACAGTGCCAAAAAGTGGCGGCAACTGACTGGGATCCCGTACATGGTAGCTCGTATGGGCGCATATAACCCACTATCTTTCAGATCCCTCTCCCACCTTCCCAGAACATAGCCGGTCATACGGGTCCACCACCCCTTGCCCGGCGAAGAAGCCCAACCGTAGCATCGGTAATCCAGTGGAGGTAGCTGTCTTCCAAGCTGAGCTAGACGGTTCTTCACGGTAAGAGCAGCCGCCGACACCTCGCCTGGAGGTGCAGTGTCGAGACCCATGATCCCGGGGCGAAGACCGCAAATTGATTGATACCCCAGAGAACCGGGACTCTTATGATGAGAAATGTATCCGCACTGGATGTGGACAGCGGCATTGGTAAGAGACCAGGACATCTGTCGCCCCACAGCCTGTCTCTCCAAGAGAGTAAAAGAACACTGGCGAGGGATGGAAGGAATATATAGAAGAGCTCCCTCGTCAAGGGTTAGCCAATGCTCCTCTGCAAGAGTCAGCACGGCAGGATCCTCGGTGCGATCCCCGAACAGGAAATCTGGCTTCTTTAGAGCCTCAGTAGAAGTAGCATCTGCGGTGAGGGGAGCATCGGTGATAAGTTGGCGTAAGCAGTGACGCCCTCCCTCCTTTATCAGACGACAGAATTCGTCCGAACGATCATGGCCAAACTGCGGAAGGGGATCGATGATCTGCCTAGCGGAAGCTGAAGAGAACACTTCCCTGCTACAACCGGTAGGGGCATGTTGAGGGAGACTACCCGCAGGAAAATCGACTGCAACAGAACAGGAAGATGGAATCAGAAAATTCATGTCATAAGATTACTCGCGGGATAACCGGAGTGACGATTTCGGGCGTCATACACCAAGAGGACGGTACGTATCATCACGTAGATACCGTGATAATATATACCGACCTGTAAGGAGTAAGACGACACGAGATCGCCCCGATATATCCGAAGACTTGAATTGGCTAAAGCAAAACAAGTCTGAAACCTTAACCCCCGCGTGAGGGGTATCGGTTCTTCCTTCATAACCCACGAGAGGTCAATCCGGGATGCAGACCTTAACCCCCGCGTGAGGGGTATCGGTTCTTCCTTCATAACCCGCAAGAGGTCAATCCGGGATGCAAACCTTAACCCCCGCGCGAGGGGTATCGGTTCTTCCTTCATGACCCGCGAGAGGTCAATCCGGGATACAGAAAGTATAAAGTTCTCACCCCCGTAAAAAGAAGCCGCTGAAGAAGATACAGCGGGAGCCTCCTCCTCACTGTGCTGCGAGTGGGAGCGACTCCTGGAAAGCCGAGCACGACGGGAAGACATCGCAAATCTGCAGTGAAAAGCAGTACATCAGGTACAACATATAATACACGAAATATCGAAAAAAGGGGAAATTAAGCACTCAGACTTGAAATCCTATAAACAAATAGGATTTTACAGTTAAAGTCTAATTAAACCTACGAATTTCGTGCACGCAAAACGATAATCGTCGTTTCG
>BQKN01059528.1:0-11653 GCA_022839385.1 Asparagus kiusianus
ACAAGTTTTGGTTTTTATGTTTATAAATATGAAATTACATATTTCATATTTATTATTGTGATTTGGTTTAACTACTTAGATATGAAACAAATATATTTTCATATACATACTCATATGTTTCATTTTCTATTGTATTTGTAAAAATATTATATTCTTAGTTTTTGAACTTAACAATAATCATATACATATTGTATTAAGTCTACATAATTATTGTGCAAAGTTTTAAAACATGGTTTAGCCTAAATGTCAAAATTCATATGTTTACATTTTCGTGTTTTGGACTATTTTTGCAAAATGATGATATTTCTCATTTGGGATGTCCTTTTAGAAAACCAGTTTTTGTAGCATGTGTATTATCATGTTTACAATCATTTTCCAAAGTTTCATAATTTTTGGAATTTATTTGATATTTTTAAACAGTATTTTAAAATTAGCAAACTGTTTTCAAAACCTAAAATTTCATATATCAGTTCACGGTCGACCACCACGGTTGACCGCGCCTAACTTCTTTCGTCAGTAGGTAGCAGAGACTTTCACGGTCGACCATCGCGATCGATCGTGAGCTCGAGATTTCCCACGGTCGACCGCCACGGTTGACCGTCGAAGTCTCTGGAGCTTTTCCTGTTATTTTTGTTGCTCGCGGTCAACTGCTGCGGTCGACTGCTGCGGTCGACCGCCATGGTCGACCGCCGTTTATCGCAACAGCTCTTTTTGTACAGAATCAGATTTCTGATTCTTGGGCTGTTTGGTCTTTTCCTTTAGGGTATTTGCTGTTGCTTCCTCTTCCTATATAAACCCCCAAACCCCCTTCTATCTCAGTAACCATTGGGATGTTTTAAACAAGTTTAAAAAAGTTTTAACATGGGTTGAAGTTTGGTTTAAAGCTGTTTAATTTGGTTGGTTCACAAGTGGAGGAGATCATCTACATTGTTTGAGCTTCCTTTTAATCCATCTCTCCATCTTGTTTTTCAGAGAAGAATTTCTAAATTCTATTTCTAGCTAGTTATTGTTTTATTCATAATTTCTATATGCTAGATTTTATTTGAGTTTAGTTATTTTATTTATTATCGTTGTTACACACACCCACATGAGCTTTTAGTATTTACATACATAGTATATTAGGATTGTGAGAAATTATAACATTGAGTGTGTGCTTTAATTGAGTTCTCGCATTGTATTAGAGAACAAATCATTTATTATCTTTGTGAGATTGTAAAGTTTTCGGTTAGCTAGAAAACCGAGTGTGAGGAGTGGACGTTGATTGGTGAATGTTGAAAACCGACATTGTGAGTGAGTGTATACGTTGATCGGTGATCATTGAAAACCGACATAGTGTGGTTGTAAACGTTATTCGGGTGAGCGTAGAAAACCCGGTTGTGATAGTGGATTTCTCCCCGGGAGAGGGGAGCGGAGACGTAGGACGAAAAGTCTGAACTCCGTGATCATATCGTGTGTTTGAGTTTGCTTTGGCGCCCTTAATCTTATGTTTATATTTCTTGTCGTCATTGTCCATAGCTCATTATTTTTATCATCCACTATGTAGTTCATATTGTTTACCCTTGTGTTAGTTTACATATCTTTAGTTTACATATCCTTACATATATCATATTATATATCTTTTTGGTAGGATATATCATCTTGTGCTAGTTTATATATCCTTGCATATATTTATCATATAGGATATATCTCTTTATTCATATTGCCTATTATTGCTTATAACTCTTGTATATCTATCTTGTAAGAATATACTTGTTAATTAATTTTAATTGGCATTTAAATCAGATTAGATTAGCATAAGATCCTAATCACCCCCCCAGGGTCCAACAATAAGGACTATCAAAAGAATCAAGCTTGTTAGATATGGATGAGTCAAAAGTATTTAATAAAAATTCTAACAAGAGCTTGTTCATAGTAAACATTCTTTTGTCATTTTTCCTCCACTTGGATTTCTCCGTAGTGGGTACAATGTAAGCACCATCAATAATTTCTCATAAATTAAAATGTCTAGATCTAACAAAGAGTTTAAATCTAAAACACACCATTGAGCATAGGGAAAATTACCAATTCTAGGAGCAATATTAATGGAATAACCTAAGCCATGTGCACCATGCATATCCATGATATATTATGCGAGCAATATAACTTAATCTCAAAACAAGATTAGCAAGATATAAAACTTAGATCTTTCACTCTAGACGATTAAGCCACAAATAAAGAGCACCAAGGTCTGATACCAAATAAAATTACCCTAGAGGAGGAGGAGGGTGAATAGGGTATATGCTAATCTAATCTGATATTAATACCAAATTAAAACTTATTATCAATATCCTAGCAAGTAAGATATACAATAAGATATATGTAAGGATAATAAATAAATAAAGAGCGATATAAACTATGAGACAATAGTGATATAAAAATACGATAAGCAATGAGCACACGAATAATACGCCAAGACAAACACAAACACACAATATGATCATGAAGTTCGGTCACCCTCGACCTACGTCTCCGCTCCTTACTCTCGAGGAGAATCTCCACTATCATAATCGGTTTTTAACACTCACCAAATACGTTTATAACTCACACAATCGGTTTTCTAGCTCACCAAAATTTTTCACAACTCACACAATTGTAATCACACAATACACCCTCTAAGTGTTAGCCTAGCCCGTGTTGACTTCCTCAAGTACTCGGATTTACTATCTCTCCCTAAGATTTACTACCGACGCCACTCATCTTAGAATCGACCTCGTTTCTCACCACACAGTCCTCTCGGTGTCCTTGTGTATTACAATCTGTTCTCACAAATTAAGCACAAGTACAAGGGTTTGTTCTCTACAATGGATGAGAACTCAATGTAACCTTACTCTCAATGATAAACTCATCATAACCTAAATTATACTTAATGTGGTAATACTAAAGCTCAAGGGATGTGTGTGTAAACAATAAGAAAAATAATTAGCAAACTCAATATAAATTTTAGCTTAATAAAATTGATAAACAACAACAACTATATATAAAACTAGAGATGAGTTTAGCATTAACTTCTCTAAAATTCAATAGAAAGAGAGAAAGGAGATTGAAGCCTAAACACGAAAAGAATAATCTCCTCTGTTAGGTCTCATGTTATGAGCCTACATCTGCTAATCTTATTTTGATGATTACAGACAATTTCTAATATTGTTTATCTAGTGTTTATGTTTTCTTATTAGGTATTTTAGACAAACAATAAGGTTAGAGGTTGGATGGATTAAGCCTACATGATCACATCAAATGAAGGATTGGCGGAATAGTAGAATGAAGCCTATGCATACTAGTCAAGATCCAAGTTCAAGCTTCTTCCATGTTTACCCAGACAAACTACAATGAAGATCTATCAAGCTTGGGTAAATTAAGTTTAGGGTTTATATAATGTGTGTTAATTGTATAAGCTCAAACATACACACACATATATATATTTGTGATTTTCTCAAATATAGGTGTTTTTATGCAAAATATGTTTTAATATGTTTTGGACTATATATATATCATAAACATCTTTGATTATGTCAATGTCCATATAAATATTATACAAGTTTTTAAAACTTGATTTGAGCTAAATGACAAAATCAACATGTTTATAAACACATGTATTTTAGTATTTTTTTGAATATTTTTGAGATTTAACAAATGATAAGAGCAAATTAAAAAATTCCTTTTCTAAAATATTCATATTCATGATTATAAACTTTTCTCAAAGTTTTAAATTTTTTAAAATTTATTTTCTATTTTTTAAAGCTCTTCAAAGTTGGTTTTACTATTCAATATAGGTTGAAAACCTGTTATTAGTCGACTAATCAGTCGACTGATCAGTCGACTCAAGAATGTGCCTGTAATATTCAAAAGTTTTTGTTCAGTTTTGATCAACTGACCAGTCGACTGATGATCCATCAGTCGAATGATAAAGATAGTCAGTCGACTGATGAGCTATCTGATGCCGACAATGGTCAGCTCATCAGTCGACTAATGCTTTTTGTCAGTCGACTGATAAGCCATAACGGCTATTTTTCCAGCCTTTTGTTTTTTTTTTGTCTTTTTGCTGAATTTTCTTGGGTTTTAAGTTTTGATTTTTCATCCTATATATAACCCCTCACTATTTCAGTTCTGAGTAAGTTTTTGAAGAGGGTTTTTTTAACAAGAGTTTTAATTGTTAAAATGTTTGTTTCTTCTCAAGTTTGAGTTTGGTGTTTTGTTTACAAAAGAGGAAGCTTGCATTTTCAATTGAGGAATTCATCCTCAATCTTCTTCATCCTCTACTGTGTTCATAGAGAAGTTTTCCTAACTCTTTCTCTAGCAATTTATTTTTGATTTTCATATTATCATTTATTGCTAGTTTGCTAATTGAGTTAAAATTTGTTTATACTCATATTATCACACACACACTATTTGAGCTTGTAGCATTTCATACATCATATATTGGGTTGTGGGTTTGTGATTTGTGAGATTGAGTTTACATTGAGTTCTCATCCAATTAGAGAACATTTTATTGTAATTGAGCCCTATTGTGAGTTGCACATTGTATTATACTTGGACACCGAGAGAAATGTGTGGTGAGAAACGGGGTCGGTTCTAAGAGGAGTGGGGTCGGTAGTAAAGCCTAATGAGAGGTGATAATTCTGAATACTTGAGGAAGGTGACACCGGCTAGACCAACACTTAGAGGGTATTAAGTGTAATTGCAAGTGTGTAAGTTGTAAAGTTTTCGGTGAACTAGAAAACCGTATTGTGAGGTGTAAATGTTATTTGGGTGAGCGTAAAAAACCCGGTTATGATAGTGAAGATCTCCTCGAGGTGAGGAGCGGAGATGTAGGTCGTGAGGACCGAACTCCGTGATCATATCTTGTGTTTGTGTTTGTCTTTTGCGCACTATCACTTGTGTTTATTTACTTTTGTTCATATATCCTTGCATATATCAAATTGAATATCAAGATTGTTAGGATATATTTGTTAATAACTTTTAATAAGCATTAATATCTAATAAGATTAGCAATAACCTTATTCACCCCCTCTCTAGGGTACTTTCAATTGGTATCAGAGGTTGGTGCTCTTGATTTAAGGCTTAACCGTCTTGAGTTAACGGTCCAAGCTTTAATATTATTGCTAATCTTGTTTTGATATTATTTAATTTGCTTGCTCATATATTTTGGATATGTTCAGTGTAGGTCACGATATAAATGTTGCTCCTAGATATAGTAACTTCCCTTACGAACAATGGTATTGTAGATTCAAAATTTTTGTTGAATCTAGAAATATAGATTTATGAGAAGTTATTGACAAAACTTATATTGTGCCCACGTTGGATAAATCCAAGTGGAGCAATCATGACAAGAAAATATTTACAATGAACAAGTTAGTGTTAGAATTTATGCACAATGCCTTTAGACCATGTATTTCTAACGAACTTGCTCATTTTGAAAGTGCTTATACAATTAAAAAATTAATTGAAGCACATCAAGGGAACTTAGAGGCAATCCGACGATCTTTGGCGGTTCCCTCTTCAAGTTCACAAGGAGCCTTATCATGCATACGACCACTAGGCGATAGCCCTAGTGAGGTATGTGAGTCCGATAACAAAAATGATCTTACTATTAATGAACTCGCGCATGGCTATGAATTATTAATGCATGATTGTAAAAAATTGAAACATAGCTACATTGACTTAAAAAGCAAGCATGTCGAAATTAAATCCTCTCATGAAACACTGGCCACCAAGTTTGATCTCATTGCAAATGAAAATGTAAATCTCAAAAATTGCAATGAAAAATTAAAATTGAAAAATGCTAGTTTGTTTCATGAAAAATGTGATGCTATATTAGAAGTTAAGAACATTAAAAAAGAGCTTAATTCCTTCAAAATTGATCATGCATGTTCTACTTCTAACAACAATACTTGTGTGGATAATAATGAGTTGAATCATGTTAAAAGTAGAATATCCTCTTTAGATTCAACATTAAAAACTTGTATTATTAATAACAACAAGCTTATGGACTTGTGTGCAAAGTCCCACAAAAATATTTCTAAGAAACTTATTCACTATGCACACAAGTATAACAAAATTTACAAGTGTTCAATTTACGGTTGTAAAGGCCATGTTGCTAAATTTTGTTATAATGTACAAAAGCCTAACAAGCCTAATTATGTTTGTGCATCCCATCAAGTTTTTCCATCTCATACACATGCACATACACATAGTGATAACCATAAATATGCTCATGTGTATAAGTGTGAATATTATGGTCGTTTTGGTTATTTGGCCAAGTATTATTTTGATTTAAAAAGAAATTCACTTTTGCCAAATGTTCCTAAAGTACCACATGTGTTTAAGTGTAATATTTATGGTAGATTTGGACATCTTGTGAAATTTTGTTATGATTTACAAAAATCTTCTAAGTTGCAAAATGTTCCAAATAGACCATTGTTTAAAAATATTTCACATTTGCAAAAAGCTTCAAATAATTCACTTTTGTTTGCAAATGTTCCACGTGCATATCCACATGGCCAACATAAACAAATGCATCATCTTCATTGCACTTATTACAATCAAATGAGTCATTTGCATAATTATTGCTATGATCGGATCCGTGCACAAAATGTGCACAAAAGGGATCATAACCCTAGGGCTTTAAGCTTTAATGATAGGGGTTATGTACCTGGACTCTTAGGTACCAAGAGTAATTGGGTAGCAAAACATGTTTAATTTTATTTAAGAACAATTTTTTTTTTGTTTTTTAATTTTTTTCATGTTCTTAAAGAGGGCTTCTATTTGAGTTTTATAAACTAAAGTGAAAACAATTTTATACTTGGTATTTGATTTGAGAAGTTATCATTCATTTTTTTCATGATTCTCTTTCATATATTTTCATGTTTTCATCTTTTATGAATTGAAATAATTTTTATCAAGATAATTTTTTAAAAACATCATTTTTGGTATTATACTTTGTTTTTAATTTTGTTTGGTTTAAACAATGTGTTTGTGTTTATAGGATCTTTATAAACACTTTCTTGATGATATTTATGTGTTGAGCTTATGGATCATCTTATCGTGCTTTATAAAGTATTCCTTGTGTAGATTGATCAAATTTTACATGGAAGATTTCATTCTTTGATCAATCATCTTTTTAAGTGTATGTTTGTACAACCCCCCAGATGTATTGATTCTTTGATTCATGTTTACCGGGTTTTCATATGGGTTGAAACATGTTTATTATAATTTGTGTTATCCTAAGCATAATTTTCCTTGATCCTTATGGATTAAACACAAAATTGTTTGATATCATTTTGGCATGTTTACCTTTTTTTCCAAAAGATTGTTTTATAAGAAATGATTGGAGTACTCTTATCTTTTGAACTCAAATATTTTCTTGATCATTTCTTCATCAAAATAATATCTTATATTTTCCATGAACTTTCACTTGAATTGCCTTTTGGTATCGTTTATTAGCATTCATGGATTCATGAATTCTCATGATTTCTTTCAATGAACAATTTTTTGGTTTTCATGAGTTTTCATACATATTAATATATGTTTATGTTTTAGATTCTTGTGACACCTTATCTACATGATAAATGTATGTGTGTTCACTTGGTCTTCTTTAATGTGAGTTATGTTTAGGATATTCTATGCTTACTCACATTTGTTTGCCATGTTCATAATTGTATATTTTCTATATGACCTTTTGATAGGGGGAGCAATCCTTATATCTTTTTTTTTTGTTTATACTCACCTATGCTTTATGATGGGGGAGATTTTTCTCTCTTATTCTTTTGTTTTTCCTATTTTGATGTTGCCAAAGGGGGAGAAACAAGTGGATTGTTAGTATATTTTAAGAGTATTGTTCTTTATTGTATATCTTATATACTCTTTGTGTAGATTGTTTGTCATCATAAAAAAAGGAGAGATTGTTAGGTCTCATGTTATGAGCATACATCTTCTAATCTTGTTTTGATGATCACAAACAATTACTAATATTGTTTGTCTAGTGTTTATGTTTTCTTATTAGGTATTTTATACAAACAATAAGGTTGGAGGTTGGATGGATTGAGTATACACGATCACATTAAATGGAGGATTGACGGAATAGTGGAATGAAGCCTATGCATACTAGTCAAGATCCAAGTTCAATCTTCTGTTTACCAAGACCAACTACAATGAAGATCTATCAAGCTTGGGTAAATTAAGTTTAGGGTTTATATATTGTGTGTTAATTCTATAAGCTCAAACACACACACACATATATATTTGTGATTTTCTTAAATATAGGTGTTTTTATGCAAAATATATTTTAATATGTTTTGGACTATATATACATCATAAACATCTTTTATTATGTCCATATAAATATTACACAAGTTTTTAAAACTTGATTTGACAAAATCAAAATGTTTATAAACACATGTATTTTAGTGTTTTTTGAATATTTTTTAGATTTCACAAATGATAAGAGAAAATTAAAAAACTCCTTTTCCAACATGTTCATATTCATGATTATAAACTTTTCTCAAAGTTTTACATTTTTTAAAATTTATTTGCTATTTTTTAAAGCTCTTCAAAGTTGGTTTTTACTATTCAATACAGGCTGAAAACCTGTTATCAGTCGACTAACCAGTCGACTCAAGAATGTGCATGTAATCTTTAAAAGTTTCTGTTCTGTTTTGGTCGACTGACCAGTCGACTAATGATCCATCAGTCAACTGATAAAGATAGTCAGTCGACTTATGAGTTGTCTGACGCCTACAACGATCAGCTCATCAGTCGACTGATGCTTTCCGTCAGTCGACTGATAAGCCATAACGGCTATTTTTTCAGCCTTCTGTTTTTTGTCTTTTTGCTGGATTTTCTTGGGTTTTAAGCTTTGGTTTTTCCTCTTATATATACACCTCACTATTTTAGTTCTGAGTAAGTTTTTGAAGAGGGTTTTTTAACAAGAGTTTTAATTGTTTAAAAGTTTGTTTCTTCTCAAGTTTGAATTTGGTGTTTTGTTTACAAAAGAGGAAGCTTGCATTTTCAATTGAGGAATTCATCCTCAATCTTCTTCATCCTCTACTGTGTTCATAGAGAAGTTTTCCTAACTCTTTCTCTAGCAATTTATTTTTGATTTTCATATTATCATTTATTGCTAGTTTGTTAATTGAGTTAGAATTTGTTTATACTCATATTATCACACATACCCTATTTGAGCTTGTAGCATTTCATACATCATATATTAGGTTGTGGGTTTATGATTTGTGAGATTGAGCTTACATTGAGTTCTCATCCAATTAGAGAATATTTTATTGTAATTGAGCCCTATTGTGAGTTGCACATTGTACTACACTTGGACACCGAGAGAAGTGTGTGGTGAGAGACGGGATCGGTTCCAAGAGGAGTGGGGTCGGTAGTAAAGTCTAGTGAGAGGTGGTAATTCCGAACACTTGAGGAAGGTGACACGGGCTAGGCCAACACTTACATGGTGTGAAGTGTAATTGCAAGTGTGTAAGTTGTAAAGTTTTCAGTAAACTAGAAAATCGTATTATGATGTGTAAACGTTATTCGGGTGAGCGTAAAAAACCCGATTGTGATAGTGAAGATCTCCTTGAGGTGAGGAGCGGAGACGTAGGTCATGAGGACCGAACTCCGTGATCATATCTTTTGTTTGTGTTTGTCTTTTGCGCACTATCACTTGTGTTTATTTACTCTTGTTCATATATTCTTGCATATATCAAATTGAATATTAAGATTGTTAGGATATATTTGTTAATAACTTTTATCATTATTAATATCCAATAATATTAGTAATATTCCTATTCTCCCCCCCCCCCCCCCCCCTCTAGGGTACTTTCATCCTCCTCTTGTGAAAACTTCTTCATAAAACAAATTTGAAAACTCTTGTAAACTCTTAAACAATCTTGCCCCAAACTTGATTAAAACTTTTCTTAACTTTTTTCAAAAGTTAGAAACCAAGGGGTATATATAGATCACAAAACAAACCCAAAAACCAAGAAGAAACCAAGGAAAAAGACAAAATCCCAAAATTTGCGCAAGGCTAGAAATATAGCTGTTACAGGCGATCAGTCAACTGATATTATTCATCAGTCGATTAATAAGCTAACCGTTGGAATCAGCTCACACCTCATCGGCCGACTAATGAACTGTAACGGTCGACTGATGGTTCATCAGTCGACTGAGCAGAGTCAAATGCTTATTCCAGCCACTTTCATCGGTCGACTGATACTGTTCATCGGTCGACTGATACTGTTCATCGGTCGACTGATAACGTGCATAGGGCATATAATGAACAATGAAAATAAACTTTGAACCCCTTTTAAAATAGCAAACAAATTCTAAAAAATGTAAAACTTTGAAAAAAATTTATAAACATGTTTCAAAAAGAAAATTTCAAATTACACTATTAAAATATTAAAACTCATCATTTTACAAAATAGTTCAAAACATGAAAACTCGATATTTCAAGTGTATTGAGTCTTTAATCCATAAACACGTAATTTTGCAAATAAACATGACTTCATTGATTTTAAACTTGTTAAATTAATAAAATCATTTTAAGCACATATAAACATGAAACACATATATGTGTATGTAATTATATTCATGTGTTTCATTTTTATATAGCTAAACAAATTATTTTCCAAAACAAAATCGATAAATAGGAAACTGGTATATATGTATATGTATATAACTATTAGTTTCATATTTATACGATTTACACTCAAAATCTACAAAAATAAAATATGTATGTTTGTATAATGTTTGAGCTTTAAGTATCAACACACAAAGTATAAACCTAAAACATTATACCCAAGTTATTTATCTTTAATAAAGCTCGTCTTGGTTGCGGATGAAGCTTGATCTTGAATTTTACTTTGAATTGTAAACGGCTTCATTCCGATATTCCGCCAACCTCTATTGAATGTCATTGATAAGGTGCAACCCATCTAACCTCCAACGGAGGATCTTTATGTAGAATACCCAATGATCAAATATAAACACTCAACAAACATTGATAGGAATTATTTGTTAATCATCAAAACTAGATTAGATAGTCGGCTCATAAACATGAGACCTCACAATCTCTCCCTTTTAGATAGTAGGCTTATAAACACGAGACCTAATAGAGAGGAACTATCTTTGCATTGTAGAGCAACGTGTTGTAGAAGATTTGTCTCCCATGCACCAGAATACTCAGTGAGGCAAGTCCATATGGCCCTAGCATAGGGAAACGAACCAATTTCGACAGTGAGACCGGAGCCAACATAGCGAGTGAGATAATCTATGACACGAACTTCCTACAACTGCCAGTCCAAACTCACCTTGACATAGAGAGCATGAGCGGTTTGAAGATCGACATCACCACTGTCAGATGTAACAGTATTGGATGAAGCAATAGCACTGATGGACGGTGGAACTAGACCTATACTGGTGAGATGATCAAGCAGACTAGCGCAACATAAGACATTGGTGATAATGGTTGACCACCCTACCCAGTCAGTTTGATCATTAAGGGGCAGGGGTGGTTTAGGAATCTTTTCTGAAGGAGCCATAACAGCAAACCGAAGTTTAAGATAATAATCTTTGAAGGAAAAAACCCGAAGGTTAGAATGGAACCTGATGGTTATAT
>BQKN01059528.1:16653-30573 GCA_022839385.1 Asparagus kiusianus
TATGACAAGGATACCCATTAATCTCATATATATATATATATATATATATATATATATATATATATATATATAGTGAGAGAGAGAGAGGCGGGTGTGGTTTGTCCTCATAACCAATGTTGGACTAAACCCACTACAAACACAATATTATCAACAATACCTTCAGTAACGTTAATTGACGGTGGCGGTCGGGCAATGACGCCAATGGCGGCGGTCAGGTGACAGCAGTGGTTGAGCGACTATCGTAGCTAGAGTTGAGGACCTCGTCGTCAACAATGGCGGCGGTGGTCGGGTGAAGAAAACAATGAACAAGTTAGGGCTCATATTTTCACCCAAATTATACTAGCAGTAGAGAAATTGAAAGAGGAGAGAAGAAGGGATCCGATAGGGCGAAGAAGGGGTTTTCTTTGAGAAATCTTGTGGAGAAAGAACTTGAAAGAAAACTGATTCTCAAAATTGAAAGAGGAGACAAGGGGGAAGGGGGTGGGGGGAGATGTTTTGTGGATATTGAGGGCGGGGTATTTTACGGGTAAAGCCCCAAAATGTTTAAATACAAAATACTATCACTTAAAATTATATTATTTAGATTTAGAGATAAATACATAAAGTTAAATGGGTTCAATGATACAAAAGAAAGTTATGGGGTTTATAGATAAATCAGGGAAAATAATTGAGCCCAACGGAAAATCCCTGAATATTAATGCTAACGAGCGCTAGTTAACAAATGCCTAAAAAACCAAATAATATTAATTTCTCTCTACGTCCAAAAATATCACATACGATAGGGCGTAGTAAAGTGAGACTTTTAGAGATAGTAGAGTACTTAAATGAGGTCGTTTAAGTGCAATTTTCCCCAAGATTTAGAGTTTTGACCTTATGATAGAGAATTGGAGAAATCTTTAGTAACAAACTCATAAATCTATAAGGAGGGATGATCATATTGCAAATCTATTATCTTTTTTTAACTACCACAAACAAATTTTTTTATTTGATAGTTTCTGAAAATAGACCTCACATTTGTCAGTGATAGTACAGCATAAAATTTGTAGTATAATTAACATTATTCAACAAATAAAGGACTCTATCAGCGCAACTGAGATTACAAAATATAAATTACAAAATGAAATTTGAAGATAGCATTTTGTCAATCATTACAAAGGAAGCGCTCACAAAACCAAACACACCCCAAAATAATTGCTACAAGCAAACCATACAAGCTCTCAGCTGCTTCCTGTTTGTAAGCTCTCTTCAGGGACAATACTAGTCTTACTCACAATTCCCTTACCAAAGTAGTCAGCAATCACAGAAAACCCATCTTTAGAACTCTTCACTTGCTTAAAAAACTGATCCTGCTCTTTTGCATTAAGTTCAAGGTTTTTTTTGGTCTCTAAGACCAATCTATATTCAGGTGCACATTCAGGACATTCTTTCTCGTTGTCACCAAGGCATCGGAGGTGGAACGAGTGCATGCACATGAAATGCACTGCAGGAAGATCAAGAGTGAAAGTGCACGCCGTGCACTTGCTCAGCTGGAATATCTTTGCGTTGCTTTTGAGCTCGTGTATTTCCTTCCTCATTGAAGCTGTGTCTTCCTGCATTGTAGAAACATGAACTAGATTAGGTCAACATGATTTGATTTTACAACTGCATTAAAATAGGGGTATTTGCAGATACACCCCCTGTAGTATCGGGGTATTTGCAGTACACCCCCTGTAGTATCGCTGTATTGCGAAGAGAGAGCACCCCCTGTAGTATCGCTGTATTGCGAAGAGAGAGCCCCCCCCCCCCCCCCCCCCCCGCCCGAAAAAAAAACCAAAAAAAGTTCCAGTGGTCTGGAGAGTCCGCCTGAATTATTTGCTCATATGCAGGTAGACAATGTGTGATAAAAAAATCACTCAGGTGGTCTTCTGCAATTGGGCTATAGTACAGGGGTCTATCCGCAATTAACCCAAAAAAGAAATAACTGCACGCAGCTCCAACTTCAGGTAGAACTATATGAAGTTGTTACGATTGCAACTCCTTACTAATACTAAACAATCACTCCCTTGCGTTTTGGGAATTTGTTGTTTTTGGATTTGCAGAAAAATTGTTGGAGGTTCAACTAATAGCAATGACGAATGACAACACACATGAACAGTATTGCCTTTCTCCACACAACAGTACTTATCTCGTGCAATAAACCAAAACAGATATTTTTTTCTTTTTTGGGTTATTTGCACTTAAATACCCCGAAGTTTACCTCTTACTTTTTTCTTTGCTACTCCAAAGTTCTGTTTAGCCCACAAAAAATACCCCAAAGTTCTACAAACTTGAACTTTGAAACACCAAATTTTTTCTTTTCCCAAAAAGTACCTCTCAGTTAAACTTAATTTCGTAAAATTTCATTAGTTTGGGGTATCAAATTTAAAATTTTGGGGTAACAAAGTTAAGTTTTGTTGAGCATTAGAGTTTTTTTTTTGGGTTGCGGCGGGTGGGGGTTGGGGGGGGGGGGCATAATTTGTGGTATCAAAGTAGAACTGAGATAAAGTTAAGGGTAACTTTTCTTGGCGGAAAAAAATTTGGGGTATCAAAGTTAAAAGTCCAGTAAATTTTGGGGTGTTTAAGTTCGAAAACTCTCTTTGTAAAATTAAAAAAAGGTGCTCCAATTGCATAAGTTGAACTCATGTTTTCAAAGGCAACCTCCCTGCGCCTCATGCGCCCTGCAATGCAAGACAGTGGAGAAGCGCCCCACATCTGATGCAGCAATACATTTGCGCCTTGCAAGCATCCTTACTTTGCGTAGCATGCATGCAACACAGCCTTGTATATTTTTGTTCATTAATATTTCAATCAGGTCTTTATAATCAATAACCCATAACCCAAAAAGCAAAATAAATCCATTACGAATTTTTACTAGCCTGCAATTAAGGACCCTAACTAATCCTCACTAGTTAATTTTTCTTGGATACAGTTAGTTCACTATATCGGTCGATATATCGGTGCTGAAGCCTCCCCGCAACGATATTGACAGAAATATGGTGGTTTTTATTATTTGGGATTTTTTTCAATATATTGGCAAATATCAAAAAAATCAGCCGCTACATCGCCCTGCAAATAGCGACAGATTTTCTGAGTTTTTTTGTTTCAAATTTTTAATTGTTGGTTCGGGTTTAGGAACCCAAACCTTATCCAAACCCAAACCCGATCCAAACCCAAACCCGCAATCAAAATATAAAACTGAAATCCAAAATCAGATCTTAAAAAGAACCCGATGCAAGCCCTATTTTCTCTCCGCCGCA
This sequence comes from Asparagus kiusianus, assembly GCA_022839385.1. Classification (NCBI taxonomy): domain Eukaryota; kingdom Viridiplantae; phylum Streptophyta; class Magnoliopsida; order Asparagales; family Asparagaceae; genus Asparagus; species Asparagus kiusianus. Next base: position 19,929 of record BQKN01059528.1, read on the forward strand.
CACTGCCCTATTTTCTCTTCGCACCTTAGAAGCTTCCTCTCCTGCCATCGAGTCTTCTCTCCCACCGTCGACTCTTCATCTCCGGCCTTCAAAGCTTCTGTCCCGCCTTTGAAACATCCTCTCCGGCCTTCGAAGCTTCTCTCCCGCTGTTAAATCTTCATCTCCGGCCTTTGAAGCTTCTCTCTCGCCTTTGAAGCATCCTCTCCGGCCTTCGAAGCTTCTCTCGCTGTCGAATCTTCTCCCCCAGCTCCGAAGCATCATCTCCATCCTTCAAAGCTTCAGGTTTGAGTTTCTCTTTCTTTCACTCAGTCTCTTCGAAGCTTCCTCTCTGCCCTAGGCCCCCAATGTCTCTCAAATCTCTCTTTCAAGTTATTTTTATTAGAAATTGAAGGAAGAAAGTGAAGAAAGAGGAGAAATCTCTATGGTGAAGAAGTTAACTTGAATGCAACTAGTTTTATTTAATTTTGATTTATATTATCTAACATTTTTGACTAAAATTATTTTTTGGATTTAAATTGAATATTTGGACTAAAATTATGGACTAAAATTCAATTGTGGACTAAAGTTAAAGTTATTAAATTGAAATAAAAATGAAGGACTAAAGTTGAAATATGTATTAATGTTATGACTGAAATTGAAGCATGTATTCAATTCTTTGGCATGAATTTACTGCTCCAGTGTCCTCACCATTAAAAACTGGTCAATTTGGACTAAAATTAAATAATAGAAAAGCAATTCAATATTGAATTTACTGCTCTAAACAATTTAATTAATTTTGATTTATATAATCTATCTAAATTAGCATTTTGTTTTAAATTGAATATTTGGACTGAAATTATCTGGTTTGTATTAATTATAGATTGATGTTTTTAAACTTAAATTGAGGACTGAAATCGAAATATGTGTTAATATGTTATGTTTTTTTACTCAAATTGTTTGCTTTTGTGGTTGTCTCATTGGTATAGTTTGCTTATCCAAAACACTAAAATCCATGTTTGTTGAATGTGTAGGTGATAATAGGAAGATGTCGTCCAAAGGCTAAGGATCAAGTGCTCCTCAAAAATCGGGATGTAAAGATCCTTGTTGGCAATATGGAGAGATAGTCGATTCCGACACCGGGAAGGTTCAATGCAAATTTTGCCTACGGACCTTTAGTGGTGGGATAAGCTGGTTCAAGGCTCATTTGGCGGGGAAAAGAGGAAATTATAAGGCTTGTGACAAGGTTCCCGAGGATGTGAAGAAAAAAGTTCTTGAAACGTTAGAGAACAAGGAAAAAAAGAAGGATGAAAAAGAGATGAGATTGAATTCCTTATTGAGTGATGTGCATGTTGGGGAGGAGAAAGATGAGGAGAATGAGAATCCATCGCTTAGAACTAGAAGCTCATCCTCTTCATTGACGACAAAAGAGTCAACAGACTCTTTTGCATGTCGCTCCTCTGAGGAGACCACCACCTTGCTAGCAAAGGAAAACAATCGGCAATTGACTCAAAGCATAGAAAGAAGGCAAGAGAGGATGCAAACAACTAGTTCAATGAAGCCGGCATCCCCTTCAATACCGCAACACTTCCCTCTTTCCAACAAATGGTGTATGCTATTGGACATATTGGACCGTATATGCAAGCTTCATCGTCATATGAGATGAGAGAGCCCCTTTTGCAAAGAGAGGTGAATGAAATAAAGTGATGGTTGAGAACTTTAAAAAGAATTGTGCAGTCAATGAGTGTTCTATATTGACCGATGCTTGGAGTGATCAGAAGCGAAGGAGCCTAATGAATATAGTTATGTATTATAATGGAGGGGCGATATTTTTAACTTCAGAAGACACATCAGCCAATAAGCATGATGGGAACTTTATACTTTAGTTTGTGGAGAAGGCAATGCTGGAAAATGTGGTGCAAATTGTCACAGATGGGGCTTCAAATAACATGACGGCCTCTACTAGCTTGGCACAGACAATGCCAAATATCTTTTGGACAACTTGTGTAGCACACTGTGTGAATTTGATGCTTTGTGACATAGCTAGAATCAAGCCAACTCGGAGTGCAATTTTGATGGGAATAACTGTATCAGTGTACATTTACAGTCACACCAAGTCTCTTCGAGTGCTACGAGAGTTTACAAATAGAGAAATATTAAGACCTGGGGCAACGAGATTTGCTAGATCATTTCTTTCTTTGCAGTCGATAAGGGATAATAAAAAAGAGATGAGGCCGATGTTCATCTCTGACAAGTGGATGGACTGCAGTCTATCATCAATGGGACCAGGTAAAAATGTATAAATATTTTAATTTTGTAGTTATCTAGTACTTAAGTGGTAAATATTTTATTTTTGTTGCTAAAATTATTGCATTATGTTGTTTCTTGTTTGTAAGTTGCTAAAATTATTACAAGCAATAAGTTCTGGGACAAGGTTGATTTTGCCTTAAAATTTTTACTCCCTTGGGAAGATTTTGAGGATAGTGGATGGTGATAAAATCTCGTCTATGGGGTTTGTTTATGGAGATCTTTTGGCGACAAAAGAGGAATTGAAAGCGGCCCTCAGTACTGAAGAAAAGAAGTATCTTCCTATATGCAAGATGATTGATAACAAATGGGAGAACAAGCTTATGGAGCCACTACATAAAGCTGGATATTATCTCAATCCCCACTTTTTCTATCCATCTTTTGCGGAGATTGAAAAGAATGGAACCTACATACAAAGCGTAGTGGAATGTATGCATAAATTTTTCGGGGATAACGACGACATTTTTGGTAGGATTGGACTTCTAACTCCCTGATTATCAACATAGAAAAGGGTCATTTGGGAGCTCAATTGCCATCAAGCAAGCAAAAAGGCCCGATAGCAATCCCGGTATACTTATCTTTTCATTTAAATTATTCCTTATAAACATCTATTATAAAAATTCTAATATTTTAAATTGTTTATATTGACTAGTTACATGGTGGTATCTTTTTGGGAAGATACTCCAAATCTTAGGAGGATGGCGATGAGAGGAATTTGAGTACATTTAAAATGGTAATATATAATTGTGTTGGAGACTTGGAGTTAAGAAGCTTAGAGCACATTTGAGATAATTTTTCCTTTGTACTAATGATTTTGTTTTGTAGAATCACACAAAGAAGAGGAATAGATTAAGTCACAAGAAATTGGATGACTTAGTCTTTGTCAAGTTCAATGCAAAGCTCCGACACAAACATTTCGACAAGGATAGAGAATCTTTACTTGCCTACGATGATGAAGAAAGGGTCACAGGTTCGATGTTTCCCTCCAAGTCAACTTAGTGAAGAAAGTGAGGATGAAGTGTTTCCGAGGAAGAATTAACTTGGGCTATGGATGGAAAGGTTTCGAGAGCTAATCCAAAGAGGAGAAAGAGTGCAAGAATGAAGGCATACCAAAGAAGGAGAAAGTCGGAGGCATCATCTTCAGGATCAAATGAACCCGTCATAGATGAAGAGGAAGAGTGGGAAACACCATCGGAGTCCTCATCGGGGTCAGATGGGGCTTGCACATTCACGGATGATATTTCGGCTCTCGATCCCGAAGAAGATTGATTTTGGTCATATTTGCTTCTATTTCATTTTGGTTGTGTTATCTTGGATTGATATGATAAACAATTATGAACTGTTTGTGTAACTTTTAAAACTTAGTTGTGTGCTTGTTTTGCTTTATTTTATTAGGGATATTGACAATACTAGATCTCAAGTTAATTTGTGAGTTTTGTGATTGCACCTTAATTATGACGTTGATTCTAGATTCTTTGTATTGTTTACTTGCTTGATATTCTAATTTGACTAACAATATTTTCTTATTTTGAAGGTTATGCACTTGGAAGGTTTCATTATGTCGTCGAGAAGCAAGTTGCTACAATCGATTAGTCATCCTCAACATATATCATATATGATTTGTCCTTATTTATGATGCAATTTCTTATTTTTAAAATACATTAAATGTGTTTATATTGCATATTACAATGTTATGTGACATATGAACACCATCCGATATGAGATCCCGATATTTTTTACATATCCCGGATATATTCCTAATTTTCGTTCCGATATGGATTTTAGTCGATACTTTCGATATTTCCGATATTTAAAAACTGCTTGGATATTAGTCTTAATTAGACATTTGATTTGAAACATTATGAAAATTTCTACTATGCTGGATGTGTTAGCATTAGAAATAAAGAGCTTATCTTGTGATTTGCCAATAAGATAGTATTTATCATGGCATATTTTTTATGTGAATTCCTAGATATGTTCTTTCGTGCTTGATCATTAATCATGAAAAATTATGTGTACGGTGTATGTCTCGCATCACTTGGATGCGCGCATCGCATTGCGTCTTGTGTATGCACTTTAGGATACTTTGTGCCCTACATTGCGCCTCGTGCGTTGACAACACTGGTTGAACTACATGCAGTTAGAACTACATGGTAGCTCCAACTACATTACAAGCAGTATCTCGCAAGTGGAGGAAGAATGAGCACTAGAATTACTGTGTAGGTTAGTGAAATATCAAAAAAATTATGACTTGAGCTGATATATTATTTGGTTTACTGAAGTTTTGTGTACGGGACAAGGAAACATAGTTTTCAAGTATTCCTGTGATTACGAGTTAGATATTCTAGCAAATGAATATCTACTCTAATTCACTGATACGGTGATACCAATCCATCAAGCATGAACGATTTATGTCATAATCTAAATTCAACAAATAAGGATAAAATGACACTGTTAAGTACAAAAATACAAGTAAACAGTGAGGCATTTTTTTCGTGTAAAATATATTCCATGACAGAGTAATCTGAACAACAACATAAACGCAGCAGTGAGGTTATATACACATGGCAAAAGATGGAAGAAGAATAACCAAATACAGAAGCCCAATGGAAGGTGAAAACTATTTTATGACAGCAGAAGCCCAATGGAAGGTGAAAACTAGAAACTGAAAAGGAATAAACAGTAGTTTATGACACAACATGCAGTCTTTAAGCCCCTGCAATGGAAGGAAGGTACCAACATGTACAAAACGTAATGCACTTCCAAGCCAAGTGAAGAAGAAATAAGGTAACACCAAAGGGGAAGAATATGCAATCATGCAAGAACAAAAGAGTTCATAGGTCTTCGTTAAGGCAACCGCCAAACATATTTTCATAATATAGGGCTTCAATGCAGAGCAAGAAACATAAAAGAAAAGGATAAGTGACAGAATGATGCCAATGAAAGTAGGGGGAAACTGACAAGAGAAAATATGTTGCACCAGAATGATGCCAATAGAAAATGGAGGCAAAGTGACGAGGATAGATGGCTGCACAGAGTTGAGAAAAGAAAATAAGTGCACATATGATACAAAGAAATAGAATTGATTGCAACATATTTCTTAAACAATGCCTTATGACATGAGTTATTTATCATTGATTGTCTGATTTCTTTTGGAAAATATAATCCATCCCGCAAAGTTGTTTCTTTGTACTTCTCTAGTGTTCAGTAATTATCTGCCTATATCAATAACTACGGTAAGTATAGGACACCTTCCCGCTATTGGTGACTGATACTTTCAAATAGGTCAAATGAACAAAAGTGACAGGGACATATCATAAGATAATCCCTTTCCCCTTTCAAATTCTCTATTATCCCTCTGACATCCAATTTTAATGTATAATTTATAGAAGTGAAAATTGCATGTACTAGTTGCCTGTGTTACCAAATTACTGTCTGCCACTTTCATGTTCCACTACCTAACATTCTGATTAGGTAAAGAAACACCATGCGCACGAGCATAGTAGAAATGTGGATGTTATGATGATTTTGTGAATATAAATTATACGATACAGTTAGGATAAGAGTAAGTGCAATTTTTTGGAGGTTAGAGGTTGTTACTATTGATGTAAAAAAATAAACAAAATAAAACGTAATGAGAGGAAGAAGATAATGAAACATGGAAAAAGAGATAGAAACAGAACTCTCAAGATACCAACCTGGTATTTCTCAATAGACCTGCGGTCGTCTTCAATCAGCTTAGATTCTTGTTCAAGCTTCCTAGCAATATAGTCCTTTACAACTGACAGTGTCAGGCACGGGTTCTTAGATAGTGTCTGAAGAACAACTATTGGAGGCAATACATCATCTCTTTCAATGTAAGTCAAAATCTCCTTCACTTCTTTGGAACAATCTTCTCCAAGCTCACCAAAATACTTCAGCAGATCAGCAAAAAGTGATGGATCACCCCCTTGAGTAGAATCTCCAAGCTTCTTGCAGCATTGTATCAATCCTTCATGGTCGTGGGCTTGCATGTAGCAAGCAATTACTTCTTTATAAAGTTTCATCTTCTCATAAAGAAACAATAACCCATCTTTGAATGCATTCATTTCACAAAGAATAATGGCAAGATCAAGATCATATAAAGGATGCTCCATATCAGATGTCCATGCACTCTTAAGCAAAGCCAAACCTTTCTGAAATCTTTCTTGTCGATTCCTTTCTTTCTCATTGTCCTGACTTTCAACACCTGACTTTTTCTTGCTCTCTTTCATTGACCCATTATTCACTTCTCTAGAGCTATCAACATAAGCATCATGACTATCAACACCATTTTCTTGTGAAATTGATGGAAAGCTTAAGCCATTTGATAGGTATAGCTCCAAAAGAGTATTATGAATTTCTAACTGAGCAGGTGAATCTTTCACCCGGGTGACATAATTTTCAAGAAAAAACATAAGAGATTGAGAGCTATGTACAAAAATATTGATAAAATCCATTGGAGAAGGTAGCAAGGATAAGTAAGTGCCATTTGATGTTGTCCTGTTTGATTCTCTAGTATCAGTGCAAAGTTTCATAAGTATCTCAATGGTTTCAGTAGGCTTGTGTTCTATAAGTATTTTACCATAGTCTTTTATGGTGACACCAGCTTGGCTTGGTTCCAGGCTCGAAATATATTGCAGTGCTTCTTGGTACCTACCTAGATCTTCAAGCAAAATCTTCAGGTACCATTCATGTTTCTCAGCTTTCTTTGCAACATACATTGCATGCTCATGATACCCAGCAGTTCTGCAGACTCTAATAGCTGTTTCCACATCAAACTTGCGTTCACTGACTTCATCTTCACCTTTCATGAACTTATTTAGCTTTTCTACATGTTTTAATTTTGTATAACAGTTCAAAAGAAGAGTCGTGTGATCTTTGGAAGCCTGCCCTCTTTCATGCAATTCTTCTAGGTAATTGGTGAGGTTATCTATTCTCTGTGTATCTAAAAATTTTTGGATAACATATGAAGGTTCTAAATAACCAATGGTGTGGATATACTGAGACATAGCTCCTTTATAATCTTGTTGCCCATATAAATGATCCCCATATTTACGTAGAACTTCAGCAGTGGCTGCAGCATCTGCTTGCTGACTTTGTACAAGATTGACAGCAGTAGGATACAAATTCTTCTTGAAAAGCATATCCAACTTACTCTCCATGTCCTTTTCCCCCAAGCACAAAACCTTTCGGTCATTCATAATCAGAATAATATTTCCCCACTCGCAAAGCATGTGTAAGACCTCTCCAATTACCATACTGTGGGCTATCAAACGATTCTTCAGGTCATAAACATTGAAGGTGTTTTTATTGCTCCTTGGATCAGCAATGACACATAATAAATATCCGCGAAACCAACCAAGGAATCTCTTCTCTCCCTCAAAAGCCCAACAAGGACCTCGACCATCAACTTCATAAAAATAAACAGCCTCAGGGCGACCAATTATAAGTTCCTGATGAATCCAATAAGTGAACAAATGTTAACCAGCAAGCTATGCATTTATACGAATAATATTAAAAAGAAGTATATGAAAAGGAGCTAAAATTTGCATACCAGATGATCACTCATAGCAACAGCATTGAGATTGCATCCAATTTGATCAAGAGTCTGTCTCTTAGGTGGTTGTTCATGCAAGTTGAACAAGCTCACAGAAGTGGGACAAACGGCAAAAAGTTGAAGTGCTTTTCCTTCAACTCGGTATCCTAACCCTGTAATAGGAGATAGAGTATTCTCCAAAGAAGCCTCCACTTGGAGCCTGAAGCGTGTGATACGCTCACGTGCAATATCGCCTTTAATGCAGTAGATAAAACCCGTTTCTAAACCAATAGAGATCAATAATATGGGAGGAGCATCCTCATGAACTAAAAAAGATGTTATCTGCAACTTAACAAGCTTAAAATTAGTTAAGTTTGAAACACAGAATTAACAGTACAAAGAAATTGAAATAAAGAAAAAGCATTTTCAAAATAGAGCTATGGTAGAGAAGAGAGAGCGCTCAGCACCTTTGCTTCAGGAAACTGGTTGGTGAATATCCGCAAAATTTGGATGCAAACAGGACTTGTCATGCTTGACCCCTCTGGTTGCATCTTGTCAAGGTCAAAAACCTTCAAGCAGAGAGGAGATAGCTGGGGAGAGGCTTGCTCGTCCTCTCCAATGGTCACTAGAGAATTCTTTTGCTGATTAATGAGGAAAATGAATCAGAATGGAAAGATGGAATGTTTTTAATATTCTGGAAAGCTCTTCCCTCTTATTTTCATCATTTGATTTAAGAAATGCATGAAGAGAGAAAAAGAACCTTGAGGTGCTGGAGAAAGAGAACAGAAGAGGTGTGAGCTTGGAAGGTATAGGTGAGTTTGAAAGCTCGATCCAAGAAGCTGACGGTACCGTCATTACAGCCTAGTATGATGCGACCTCTCCCACTCGAGCAACATTCAATCTTTCCCGTAATCTCAGCTGGGATTGTACAGCTCTTGCCACCACCAGATTTCTCCTCGAAGAACTCGAACCTCTTCCATTGGTACATGTTTTTTCTCTCCTACCTGTCATGGCCCAAAATTACATGTATATTTATTATCGGTGATCCCCAAGCATCACTATAATAATTTAAATCCTCTGTAATAAACATGAGTCTCAAGCCCTAAACAAAAAATTTCCCATAAACCATGTTTTCGCAGACTTTACATCACCAAAGCTAGGACATATACAATCACTAAAGATAACCCATGTTGTTCCAACTACATCAAAAGTTAAAAGGTCTTGTGTGGTTTAATGTTGTTGCAACACCAAAAAGTTGTTGCAACAACAAAATAGGGTAAAAATGGGGCTGTTGGAACATTCACTCAAATTCAATAGTGGTCCAACACCAAGAATTGGAACAACATGGTGCTGCAATAATACTTGTTGTTCCACTTCCTCAAACCAAACACACTCTTAGAGTGATACTTCTCTAAAGACTCTGAAATCTAAGGCAAGCCATTTAGCTCCTTTAGATTAGTGCTAGTCTTTCTCATGGCAATAAAACTGAAAATGTGCAGGTGAACTAACACTCATTAAGTATGTAAATGGCAGGTAGCAGTTTACAGAAATCAAGCTTAACTGCAAACAAGGACTTCAATACTTCATACCAGAAACGAATGTGCATCCAAGAGCTCATACTCCAAATCGAGAAATAGAAACAACCAAGAACAATAAACCAATGTGCATTATTCCTTTTTGGCCATGCAGTCATGTAATGGCTAAATGCATGGCAAGTTGGGCACTGAGACAATGCCCTGCAACGCAGTGATCTGGCCCACTACAAGAAAGATCAGGAAAAGATACATCCATGAGTTTTTGTGCTTACGTAAGCCTACAACAAACTGTGAGATGCCTTAATAAGATGCAGTGAGCACCCACATCAGCCTAAATCATAACCGATCTTACTCATATAGGATAAGCAAACTCAAGTACTGAATCCATAATCACAAGTATATCACAGTAGAATCCATTTATCAAAGATTCTTCTTATGCATTCATCCTTTATACACAACTTGGTAGTGAGGCCACAAAAGAAATTGCCTCCAGTGGAATTTTATATATTGATAATGGCGAACCAAAATAATCAACAAACAAGCAGTCAAACAGTCAAGAATATAATTTCAATACTTTAGATTGACGCGGGAATTCTGGGATATACTCCCAACAGCATATCCTTTTAGTCTCCGATTAGTTTCGCCAATGTAGAACAATTAGAACCATCTCACTCTCAAGAATACTCTTAGATTCTTTACCTTACATAAAAACTCTAACCTACTAATAAACCTTATTCTAATTATAAACTCAATATAATAAACCCTTAACATAAATGGAGAAACTCATAGCAATACGCTAATCCTAATCTTGCTTGTAACAATTATAAATCCTAAAAATCAAAAGATATTATACCATAAACCTCACTAAAGCATACATCTCTAGACTCTAATTCTAATTCAAGTTCTTGCCCTCATGTAAAATCCAACTTGAGAGAGAATTTTCTATGCTCTAATTCTACTGGTAATTAAAGTTCTGTTTCTAACTCAAAGTTCTAGTCCCAAACCGGCAGTTATCCGTTTTTAGATAATTGAAAGCTGCTAAAATGCAATAAAAATATCAATCTGAGCTATTAGTCTAAATCCTTGCCATCTAGAAACAGATCAGAGATAAAAAAAAATATGAACAAATCACACAGTCTAGTGAATGGATTTGTCAACAGAAACTATTCATTTGCAGAAACTAAACAATTTTTACTGAATTACTGAAAGTTTTCATGAATAGATGACGGAATTACTCACTTAACCCAATCTAAAACAAAAAATTATATAT
>BQKN01059528.1:36728-46976 GCA_022839385.1 Asparagus kiusianus
CTCTCTCTCTCTCTCTCTCTCTCTCTCTCTCTCTCTCTCTCTCTCTCGTTTTCTTCTCATCACAGCTGCCAGACCCCTCTCCATCTCTCTCTTTCGTTCGTTCTTTCAACCCAAGAACCTATGACCTCTTTTCTCTCTCTCTCTCTCTTCGTTCTCTCTCCCCGCGATCACCCAGCGCCCCGCTCCACCTCGCCCCCTGCAAACCGCCGCCGTCCTCCTCCGCCTCCCCTCACCACCGAGACCCCCATCAGATTCAGCTGCCCCTCATCGATCGCCGGCTCGCTCCTGCATCTGCCCCTCGACTCGAGCTCCTCCCCCTCCGCCTGTACCGCTATTGCCGCCATCAGCCCAACCCCCTTTCGCTATTCACCACCACCCGATAGCCACCCACTGCTACCCGATAGACCCGCCGCCTCCACGATCTCCAGCAGCCCATGCCACCGCCGCTAACTCCTTGAGCTCCGCCCGAGAACCCCTGCTGTCCCTCAGACCTGCCAACGCCCAACCTCAATCTCCAGCGCCTCCCAACTCAGATCCGCGCTGTCGAACCTATTGCTGACGTCGCCAACAGCCGCAACAACTCTTGTTGCTCCGTTCACGCCCACGACCCCTAGGCAAGATCCCTCTTGCTCATTGACTTGTCATTTTAATATTCATATCTATTATTATTGATTACATAGATTAGTTATGATATAATTATCTGTGTGGGATTGTTTGATAAAGAATATTAAGAATATTAAATATATCATAGTAATATGATAAATAGCAATTTTAGAATAATTATAATGAATTAAAAGAATTTAGTTCGGCAAAAGAATAATTTTTTTAGATAATTATAATAATTTAAAGGAATTTATTTTGGAAAATAAATTCTTTTAGATTAATTGTTAAGAGAAATAATTTAAAATGAATTAATTTAGAAAAAGATTATTTTCTAAATTATGTAGACACTGTTTATGATTTATAATTCTTTAATTTTGATTATCTGATATGCCATGCTATTATTAGACATGATTAGTTGTATTGATTGTTCCTTGTTATGATTGAAAATCGTTAGGAGTTTATGACTATAGTGACCTGTGTGACATGAATAAGACCTAGAGGCTTGTGTGTTGTTGACTTAGAAATACAAGAGGTGTTGTGGTGGGAACGTCTCTGTTCATGTAATCGAATAAGGCTGTTGATATATCTTCTAGGCTCGCACCAGTGGATCGGTGTCGCCACTGGGGTTGGTTTGTTGGGTAAAAGTGGATCGGTGTCACTACTTTGGTCTGTGAATTTGATATTCACCTGAGTCGGCTTGAGTTCAGACCAGGCTGGAGTCAGATTGCATGTAGTCCTACTAGATGCACATAGGAGATTTGTGAATAGTCATTTATCCGATAATATAAAACTTGACTCTGTGTGAGATGTGAACCAGTGACCTGTTATAGGATGGCTAATTACATGACCTCGTTCTTGGCTAAGTATGGATTCTTGTGAGATGTAGGCTAGTTGTATTTATTTCATACATAGATCAGGGTTAAATTTTAATTATCTACAATTTGAGACATATGGTATATACATGAGGGTTTCCTTGTTTGGATTATTTCGCTCGACGTACTACGTCTCTTATTGTAGATTTTTAAGTATTAATTCCATCTAGTTGTATAGACTTGTTACTTGGATGATTATTCTGAACGCTAGTTGCATGATCTTGTTACTTGGTTGATTTTCTTAGATTCTTCTGATTATTATATTCTAGTGATAGATTACATTTAGATTATTAGTATTACAGTAGCATGCTTCTATTATTATTATTACTGTTTTTTCCTTGGTCGTTCGATCGTTTCTATTTCTCTCTGTGGCATCTTGTCGTGTGCCATGCATGTGATGCTCCTAGGTTCACACAAGGCTGCAGTCCAAGGTGAAACCAAGAATGTTAAACCTGCCATGCACCACACCGTGCAAAAACATGTTTCACCATCACAATTAACATCTATCTAGTAGAGTCAAAAACAGGTGTAGGTACAAAAGCAAGTAAAAGATAATACACGAAGGGCTGATGAAATGATAATGATCAAATAAATATCTCATCATCCAACAAATGGAAATACATAGTCAATGTCTGAATAAATAAACTGGAGTAGTCAACAAGTCTCAAATACAAATATCTGACAAGAAGGAAATAAGGCACACAGCCTTTACAACTTCTAGAACAATACTCTCAAATGTCTAACAAAATCTATAGTGGAGCTCCAACTTATGCATAACTAGACAACTGAACACTAAAGTGTGTCACCATCATCCTGCGACTCTCCGGGCTCCTGGCTTGTTACCTGAAATGGAGAGGGACAACGGGCGTTAAAACGCTAGCGAGAACATCACAACCAACCCCAAGGGAGAAAGGCTTGTGGCATATGAAAATACAGATAATATTTAATAGATATAAAATCATTGATCTTTCTAAAGAGGGTTTTAGTATTTAGAAATTTACAACACGAGAATAGGTACGTCGAGCGAAATAATCCAAACAAGGAAACCCTCATGTATATACCTTGTATCTCGAATTGTAAACCCCTAACCACTAAACCCGAGGTTCTAGTACAGGAATAATAATAAAAGAAAATACAACCAATCTCAGAACGTAAGTGCAGTGCTATGTCATAGCCTACATGAATATCATGTTATAGCTTACATGAGAGTCATATCAAAATCCACATAAGTATCATGTCATGGGCTTCTGTGAGGAAGCTATGTGCAGGGTTAAGAACTATGTCTGATGTGGGAATCATATACTATAGTTTCCAAACTCACGGGAACAAGTGGCAAATGTCCAACACGAGGACTGAAATGGATTATAGTCTAACACGAGGACTGAAATGGATTATAGTATCACTGAGATATATAATAGAATCTACTTAAATCAATTCACGCTCAAATGTGAAATCTACTTAAATCAGTTCACACTCAAATCAGCGTGTATATCCCCAATTGGTACCTTCAGATCATCTGGCATGCATGGATACGTAATAAGGCCAAAAACCAGAGTCAAATAACAGGCCAAAACTTTGAACATGAACAGAACAGACAGAACAGGGATTTAACAGCAGACTGTGCGGCAGTCGACTGCACCGGTCGACCGCGTTCTGATACGAGCCTGGCGGTCGACCGCTGCGACATCTCGGTCGACCGCACAGCGTCGCGGTCGACCGGGGCGGTCGACCGCAGACGGTCTCTGCCTCAACAGAAAGCCCAACGGTCGACCGCGTCGGTCGACCGCCAAGCGGACAGAAACCCAATCTGGGTTTCTGTCAACGCAAAACCTGAAACAAGAATAAAACAAATCTACGATAACAAGCATTCTAAAAATCTCTAAAAATCATATGGAAGAAAAAGACAACTAAACCCAAGCATGTATTCTACATTCCCATCATTCTAAAATACATGAGAAACAAATTAAGAACGTTTTAATGATGGTAAAACATGATTTTGATGTTGTTTAAGCAATTTCAGATCTGGATCTTCATTAAACAGAATATTTGTGAACTTTTATAAACTGAAACCTTTGATTCTTTCAATCCATATTATAGAGAAAATAGAGAACTCGTTTTTATACGAAAATACCTTTTGAGCTCATCAAAAATTCATGAAAAATCAGAAGAAAGCCATAGAAAATAGGGGTGAGGGATTGGGCGAGATGATACTCGCCTTAGGTGCTGACAAAAGCCCTGAAGATGATCCTCCTTCGATCTGATCTGCAAAAATCCCACTGCAGATCCTTCGAACTCCCCAAAATTGCCAGGTCCAGCTAGGGTTTTGAGAGGGGAGAGAAAAGGGGGCTAGGGTTTTGAATCTCAGGTCTGGGAGAGGCTCTCTCGGGCACAGTAGTATATATACCAACTCACAAACCCGACCCGAAACCCGTTTGAACCCGAACCTGACAAACTCTCTGACCGCTGATCGGTCGACCGATGCGGTCGACCGCCACGGTCGACCGCCGCGGTCGACCGCGTCGTCCAAAAATGTCTGCTGGGAGGAAATTCATAGGCTGGTCATATAACTCGATTCCTCTCACATATAATTACTTAATGGGTTCCCAAACACTGATAAACATGTACATCATATATATATATGATTATTTATCACAAAAGAAATATTTATTACTATTAATTCACACATTTCATTATAAAAAGATTTCGGGGTTTTACATTCTTCCCCTCTTAAAAGAATTTCGTCCTCGAAATTCGGAAATCATACGAATCTTGAAACATGAACTCCTAGATAATCTTATAGAGATATTTACACTTAACGATCTAAAATGATAATATTCTCGCTCAAATCCTAATCTAGTGGAACTAATACATCGGGCGAAAAATCCAAACAAGGAACCCCCCATACATATACCATGTGTTCCAAAAGATTAAAAATTAAGCAAAAGTATCCTCATTCTAGCGTTAAATGTAAACATAACCAAAGATATACACATAAGTTAAGACATATAACACAATAAGAATTAATTTACCTGCTCAACCAAATGTGGGTAGTCGCGACGTATGTCCTCTTCGCGCTCCCAAGAAATTTCCTCAATGCCTCCTCGGTTCCACTGAACCTTTACTAAGGGAATCACCTTATTCCTGTGTCTCTTGTCCTCCCTGGCAAGTATACGAACCGGAATCTCAATAGTGGACATGTCATCCTGAAGCTCGATCTCCGGTGCATCCAATACTCGCTGCTGCTCCTCATCATGCAAGTGCTTCTTGAGCATAGATATATGAAACACGTTGTGTATACTAGACATAGATGCTGGAAGATCTAGTCTGTATGACACAGCTCCAATGCGCTCTAGAATCTGAAAAGGCCCAAAATATCTCGGTGCAAGCTTCCCTCGCCTCCCGAATCGCTGCACGCCTTTCATAGGCGATACCTTAAGCATAACCAAATCTCCAATCTGAAACTCTAGGGGTCTCCGCCTCTTATCTGCATAGCTCTTCTGCCAACTCTGAGCGGCTAGAATCCGCTCCCTGATCAAAGCTACATTCTCAGTAGTCTGCCTCACTAGCTCTGGCCCAAGCATCAGGCTGTCCTCCGGCTCGGCCTAACATATCGGTGACCTACAAGGTCTCCTGTACAATGCTTCATACGGGGCCATACCGATCGTCGCTTGATAACTATTGTTATAAGCGAACTCTACCAGTGGAATATGATCCTCCCAACTACCTTGGAAGTCAATGACACATGCCCGTAACATGTCCTCCAACACCTGATTCACCCTCTTCGTCTGACCATCCGTCTGTGGGTGGAATACACTGCTATAAGATAGCCTGCTGTCAAATAAATCCTGGAAACTCCTCCAAAAATGTGAAGTAAAAACCGATCCTCAATCCGACACGATTGTGTCCGGAACCCCGTGAAGTCGAACTATCTCCCGAATGAAGATCCTTGCATAAGTCTCGGCTGTATAAGTGGTCCTCACCGGAATGAAATGTGCTGACTTCGTCAATCGGTCCACTATCACCCAAACAGAATCATTCCCCTTCTTCGACTTCGGCAACCCCATAATAAAATCTATAGAAATATCTGCCCACTTCCACTCTGGAATGGGTAAAGGCTGAAGTGTCCCTGCCGGTCTCTGATGTTCTGCCTTCACCTGCTGACAGGTAAAACATCTAGCCACATAGTCTGCAATCTCTCTCCGCATACCACTCCACCAGAAACGCCTCTTCAGGTCTTTGTACATCTTGGTAGTCCCTGGATGTACTGTGTACCGAGTACGGTGCACCTCATCCAATAACTCCCTCTTCAGCTCTGCACTGGTTGGCATAACCAGTCTACCCTTCATCCGCAATCCTCCATCTGCTCCAATGGTCCAGTCCGCCTTAGGCTCTTTGGAAATCTCCCCCTTACGGGTTTGAATCCAAGAGTCTTCTAACTGTGCTCTGACAACCCTGTCACTCCAAGATGGCTGCACTGACATAGCTCCTAAGAATGCACTGGTACCACCAACCTCAGGTCTGAAGTCAAACTGGCTAAGAGTGATAAGATCCTGATGCAGCGAACACCTCAAAGCCGAAACCCGATGTCGACGCTTCCTGCTTAAAGCATCTGCCACGATGTTCGCCTTCCCCGGATGATACTGGATCGTGAACTCGTAGTCCTTAATAAACTCAATCCATCTCCTCTGCCTCTGGTTGAGTTCCTTCTGGGAAAAGAGGTACTTCAGACTCTGGTGGTCTGTGAACAACTCAAACTGCACTCCATATAGGTAGTGCCTCCATGACTTCAGTGCGAATACCACCGCTGCTAACTCCAAGTCATGAGTGGGATAATTCTGCTCATGCACCCTCAACTGCCGTGATATATAGGCTACTACCCTCTGAGTCTGCATCAATACGCCTCCCAAGCCTACCAATGATGCATCCGTATACACCACAAATGTCCTGTCACTGCTCGGAATAGTCAGAACCGGCGCTGTAGTCAACTTAACCTTCAAAATATCAAAGGCCTTCTAGCACTCCATGCTCCATATGAACTGTACACCCTTCTTCGTAAGGCGTGAAATCGGTGTCAAAATCTTCGAGAAGTCCTGAATGAACTTCCTATAGTAACCTGCCAAACCCAAAAAGCTACGAATCTCTGTCACCGTCTTCGGTGGCTCCCAATCAAGAACTGCTGTGACCTTAGCTGGATCCATTGCTATACCCTCTCGACTGATAATATGGCCAAGAAATCTGACTTCTGAAAGCCAAAACTCACACTTGCTGAACTTAGCATACAACTGGTGATCCTGCAGAGTCTTCAAAGCTACTCGTAGATGCTCCTCGTGTTCTGCCTTTGATCTTGAGTAAATGAGTATATCATCGATGAAAACGATCATAAACTGATCTAAGAAGGGACGGAAAACCCGGTTCATCAAATCCATGAATACCGTGGGTGCATTGGTCAACCCAAATGGCATGACCAAGAACTCGAAGGACCCATATCGAGTAAGAAAAGCGGTCTTGGGAATATCCATCTCTCGAACCCACAGCTGATGATAGCCAGAACGAAGATCAATCTTCGAGAAATACTGCGCTCCCTGTAACTGGTCAAACAAGTCATCAATCCTAGGTAGTGGGTACCTATTTCGGATCGTGACCTTGTTCAACTCTCTATAATCTATGCATAGCCTCATACTACCATCCTTCTTCTTCACGAAGAGGACCGGTGCGCCCCACGGAGAATGACTCTGACGAATAAAACCCTGAGCTAGCAACTCGTCCAACTGGGTCTGAAGCTCCCTCATCTCAGCTGGTGCTATGCGATAGGGTGCGCGGGATATCAGGGCTGTGCCTGGCCGCAACTCAATACAGAACTCTACCTCTCTCACAGGAGGTAACCCAGGTATGTCCTGAAAGACATTCTGATAATCCGAGACAACTCTAGTCTCAAATAACTCAGCACCCTGATCCCGTCGCATCACCTCCTCGATGTACGCCAGAAATGACTTTGCAAATCGGTTGCCCTGAGAGGTGGCTACAATCATCTCGGACCCGTCGGATGCTCGCAACTTGACTGTCTTCGCAAAGCAGTCAATACTAATATGGTAGGAAGACAACCAATCCATACCAAGGATGACATCAAACTCGGACATATGCAACACTATCAAATCCACTATGAACTCCGACTCGTCTAGACTGACGGTACACCTCCTACAAACGCTCTCCAGAAGCGATACCTCACCTAAAGGGGTGGAAACAGATAGAGGGGTGTCTAGAGGCTGAGCTACAAGCTGGAGTCTAGTTATAAATACATGCGAGATGAAGGAATGCGAAGCTCCCGAATCGAAAAGAATACGGGCGGGAAGAGAGTTCACAAAGAACGTACCCTCCACTACGGCTCCGCTGGCTTCATGATCACGGGGAACTACTGCATATACCCTGCCTGTGCCTGAAGACTGCTCTGCTACTGGAGATGGAGAATATGGGACAATCTGCCCCTGAGGAACCTCTTGAACTGCTCGAATCTGCCCCTCAGTCCTCTGAGCTACTGGCAGTGCCTCAAGCCTGTTCTGCTGGCCCTGACCTCTGCCCTGCTGGCGCTACTGCTGCTGCTGGTTCGGACCCTTGCCCTGCTGGGCTCCTGCTAGTGCACTACGACATTCTGATGCCTTATGCCCGATCTTGTGACAGTTAAAACAAGATTCCTGAAACTTGCGCTGCTGATGCGCTCTCTGATCCTGCTGGGGTCCCCTTTTATAAGGGCCCTGATGCTGTTGCTGATGTCCAGAAAAAGATCTCTTGTTCTTTCCTTTGTCGCCGCTCTGCCCTGCCTTAGCCTTCCCTTCCCTATCCTTTTGGAACATACTAGTCTCAATCTCCTGTGAAGTGGCGGCCTCAGCTACCTCCCTAACCGAATAGAACCTCCTCGAGACTAGGTATCGGTGGAGATTAGGGCGAAGCCCTGCCAAGAACATCTGAGCCTGACACTCTCCTGTCTGCCACATGCCCGTGAAATGTAGCAACTCCATGAATTTGCTCTCAAAATCTGTAACTGTCATGTCCCCCTGAGTCAACCGGGACAACTTAAGCTCCTTCCCAGTCCGTGCTGCAGAAGAAATGTACTGCCCATCAAAGAAGTATATGAAGTCCTCCCGAGGGTCATCCTCTGCTCTGGAGTAAACTGGAGTCGGTACCACCTCCCGACATCTCCCTTCAGGCTGTAGGATGCCAGTCTCTACTTCTGAACTGAATCTACACCGAGTATGTCGAGGATATTGCTCACATCCTCCTTCCACTTATGGGCTGCAAGAGGGTCTGGTGACCCCTGGAACTCTGGTGCCCTCATCTTCTGGTATCTCTCCACCATACGGAGCCAAGCCTCCTGCTTTGTGGCTCTATCTGGGACTGCTAGAGGAATGGCTGTAGGCGTGACCTCTGGCGGTCTTTCTCTGACAGAAACGGCAGGTATCCCCTGCTGCTAAGCTACCGGTGGTGGTGGTGTCCGTGGTGTTATATGGGTCGTCACTAACTCCTCAATGGCTGTCATCCGGGCAATGAGAGGAGCCATGATGTTCACCAAATACTGTGAAGCCTGCTGCGGCTCAGGTGGAGCCTGCTGAGGCTCGGATCGAGCTGGCTGCTGCTCTGATGGAGTCTGCTGTGACTCTGCCTGGCTAGCTCTCCTGGTACGAGGTCTACCACGTCCTGCCATCTATCTCTGTGGTCATAAGAAAAATAAAGTTTATGAGACCTTTATAAATAGCGTATCGCAATACAATTTTCGCAACATATAGTATTTGCACAATTACTTTAAACTTATTCAAAAATAGTTGTCATAAAAAAAATTTTCTCAAATTTTTGAGATATACACATATATCGTCCTCACTCATACTAGGAAATCCTTGCGGACTCTATACATGAATCCTAAGAAACTCTATCCTAGCTCCACGACTCGACACAGGATGATCCTAAGGATACTGGAACTAGAGCTCTGATACCAACTGTGACGCCCCTAGGTTCACATAAGGCTGCAGTCCAAGGTAAAACCAAGAATGTCAAACCTACCATGCACCACACCGTGCAAAAACATGTTTCACCATCACAATTAACATCTATCTAGTAGAGTCAAAAACAGGTGTAGGTACAAAAGCAAGTAAAAGATAATACACGAAGGGCTGATGAAATGATAATGATCAAATAAATATCTCATCATCCAACAAATGGAAATACATAGTCAATGTCTGAATAAATAAACTGGAGTAGTCAACAAGTCTCAAATACAAATATCTAACAAGAAGGAAATAAGGCACACAGCCTTTACAACTTCTAGAACAATACTCTCAAATGTCTAACAAAATCTATAGTGGAGCTCCAACTTATGCATAACTAGACAGCTGAACACTAAAGTGTGTCGCTATCATCCTGCGACTCTCCGGGCTCCTGGCTCGTTACCTGAAATGGGGAGGGACAACGAGCATCAAAACGCTAGCGATAACATCACAACCAACCCCAAGGGAGAAAGGCTCGTTGCATATGAAAATACAGATAATATTTAATAGATATAAAATCATTGATCTTTCTAAAGAGGGTTTTAGTATTTAGAAATTTACAACACGAGAATAGGTACGTCGAGCGAAATAATCCAAACAAGGAAACCCTCATGTATATACCTTGTATCTTGAATTGTAAACCCCTAACCACCAAACCCGAGGTTCTAGTACAGGAACAATAATAAAAGAAAATACAACCAATCTCAGAACGTAAGTGCAGTGCTATGTCATAGCCTACA
>BQKN01059529.1:0-12979 GCA_022839385.1 Asparagus kiusianus
AACCTACAGAGTGTTGGTGGGTGCTCCCCGGTATAACACGCTCATCCTCAGATGAGTGTGCTTCCCTTTGGGAATGCAACACTTCGTTTGTTTTTTCAAGAGTGGCCCGTTCAATTTTACGCTTTTGTGAGCGTAGAAACTGAACGGGCTCTTTTGTTTCGACTCGCAACCCAATGCGGTCGGTGACAGGGGCTTTCCCTTTTTCATCTTTCTTGGGGAGATTGATTCAACCCCCGGTCTGATTTTTAACTTGGGGACCTTTCAATGTTCCCAGCTGTTCTTTGACGGGTATTCTACCTTGGTTCTCCGGTAAGGGACTGAGGCGACCCGTCAAAGGAACCTGGGATCTTGAATGATCCCTTTTTTACCTGGCTTTGTTGAAGGCGCCGGATCTGGTTTTGCTGAACTTTGGGCGATAACTTCACCCTTCTTTGCTGGAGGTGCTGGTTTTGCTTTGGGAACCCACACCAATCTGCTTGTGGACGGCTTTTTGACCACCGTTCCTTGCTGCATCTCCTCCGCCTTCTTCAATAGGGCCCGGGCATGCGCAAGTAAAGCACGGCGCTTCTTGATTCGCTCTTCGAGCGTGGAGCGGTTCCTCTTGACACGGATCCACTCACTCGCTGCTGTTTTGGAAGAAGAGGAGTTGATTTGCCGTTGTGGTTCTTGGCGGTACCTGGATTTTAGATCCTCGTTGTAGTGGATCCCATCCGTTGATTCAGCAGCTTTGGCTAGTTGTTGGGCGAGGCGTTGACGCCGTCTTTGGCGGGCCCTCTTGGACAGAACTGGAGTTACATCATCCATCGCCTTTGTAGTAGGAGGGAGAGCCGGATCTACAGCCTTGACCACGCTGAACGTCACAGGGACGTTGCGTGGTGCGGGCGTAGCAACAGCGACGGGATCTTGGATTGAGGAGTTGGAGATCCCACGAGCCCTTCGGGGAGATGGATTCTTCCCACGCCTGCTTGGAGAGGCGGATCTGGAGGAGGAGGAAGAGAGATACTCTTCAAACTTCTGCTGATCAAACTCGTATTCGATCTCTTCATTCACCCGGATCTTGAAGGCTGGTTGCGTCACGACGATCTCGGAGGCGAGATCGTTGGCTCCCACTGTGGTCGCCAGCTTGTTTTCGTCAAAAGTTGCTGTTTTCATTACTCTTTTTGAGATCTGTTACAACTTCAATCGTTACAACAGAATTAAATGAAAACAAAATATTACAACTTTATCAAAAATAAACACGAGATCCCGTTTTGATGCGGTCTCGCTTGCGTGGGTCTTTGGCCTGTGACGGGGATGTAGATATCCGTGGACCGCCGGTCGATCAAGATCCTTTCCGGGAAAATCCGGCAGAGTTTCGTCTATCCGCGAAGGGATATAGAAACAGAACTTCGTCGATCCGCGTGAGATCTTAGAAGTTTAAAGCGTATGTCTCGGCTAAAACGAGACACTAGCTCTTCTTAGTATCACCGCTAAGGGGCAACACTAAGGAAAAGAAAGGGGTGAATGAAGGGAGGCTGATGAAGAACTTCTTAATCCTTACTCCGGTAGGGCTTCGCTGCTTCAAAATTCAGACCTTACTCCTTACTCCAGTAGGGCTTCGCCGCTTCAGACCAAGAGCAATTCTAAGCCAAGATAATTCAGCCAAGAATTGGGAGCCCCATAAAATGAAGGCCAAGGGGCTCTATTTATAGGCAAAGAGGAGGCCCTAGGGGCTACCCCAAAAAGGTGTTTCGTCGTAAAAGGCGTTTCGCCGCAAAAGGCGTTTCGTCGTAAAAGGTGTTTCGCCGTAAAAGGAGGCCAAGACACACTTGGATTCGACCACACTTAAACTCGTATTTGATAATGAATATCGGCTTTGGATTTTCCTCGTTTCCCATATTCACTTGGATTACTTGGTCTTCGGTAGGAGGTTCTCTCTGTTCAAACCTATCACCATACTGCATGTTTAAGTGATGAACCCACGGATCTTCCCACGTTGGCATCTGATCATCTTCTTCTATTGTCGCTGGATCAACCGTAACCATGTTCGACATTAGCTTTTTAAACATCTCACCAAGACTAGCGTCGGAATCCCAACCCGAAGAGTAAGAAGAGTATCCGTTTCTAGCCTTGTTAGCAATTTGATCGATGATTTACCAACAGCATTCATCATCCGATGAGACATAGCCTAAACCTCTCTTGTGGCGATAATAATCATCGGGTTTTCCTTTTGGTACATAAGCCATCCGGGGTGGGACCCGTGGACCTCGACCAAAGTAAAGACCCTCTCCGAGCTTGAAGTCATATCCATGCTTTTCCATCATATTGTGTGCTTTCGCATCATATCTGAATAGATGAGGGGCAGGTTTATCATCGTCGTCTTCCTCTTCCACGAAGTGGTCGGGTATCGGAGATTTTCTTCCTTTACCGTAGACGACTTCCTTTCCACCCCCAATCCCTGCAGGGATGACAAGCGTCGTTCCACACGGGTCGTGTACCTACTTTTTCATCAAACAAAATGATTGAAGAGGCATATACAAGTCAGGCTTATCATAGAGTTCTTTAGTGACATTATCGAGACACATCGAGTACTCTAAATCATCGTTTATTGATAGTTCTTCGGCAAGTTGCCAATTACAACTTGTAGGCGTCAAAAATTGCCGATAGGTCCCCACAAACAGCTCAGTGTTAACGAGCGACGATGAACGTCACTACCCGGTTCACAAGAGTTCAATTGACGTCGGTAAGCGCCTGAGGTGAATCGACGGACTACGTGAGCCGATAGAATCTCAGAACAACGGGGATATGGACTGACCGGAAACCCCGTGATCACTACAAAGAGAGCAACGCCCGTTGTGTACTATTCGCCCCACTGATAATCTAACCCTTAGGATCGACAGAGCTCTTCGCCAGAATTCCAACGCATCCGGAATCACGCAAATCCGAGTTGGGACGAAAAATCAACGGCGGAACAACGGCGGAACACCCGGTAGCACCTCGGACCAGACTGAGGCACCCAGGGGTATCCCGGCAAGGTCGAAACACCCGAGGGGTGTCTTGGCAAAACCAAGACACCCCAAGGGGTGTCTCACAAATTTTTTTGCACCGAGACGCTTTTGGAGGGGTGTCTTGAGGTGGTTTTACGGCGAAATACTTTTTGGGGAGTGTCTCCAAGGTTGTTACACGGCGAAACGCTTTTTGGAGGTTGCTTTTATGACGAAACGCTTTTTGGAGGTTACTTTTACGACGAAACGCTTTTTGGAGGTTGCTTTTACGACGAAACGCTTTTTGGAGGTTGCTTTTACGACGAAATGCTTTTTGGAGGTTGCTTTTACGGCGAAACGCTTTATGGGCAGCCCCTAGGCCTCCTCTTGTGCCTATAAATAGACCCCTTAGGTCTCCATTCTCTTGGCCCCTGATTTTGATTGCTCTTGGCTTGGAATTGCTCTTGCCTTAGAGTTTTGGAGAGAGCGGCGAAGCCCTGCTGGAGTGAGGAGCGAGGTCTGAAGTTTGAAGCGGCGAAGCCCTGCCGGATCGAGGAGCGAGCCTTCTACAACAAAGAAGTCTCTTTCTTCATTCACCCCTTCCTCTTTTCCCTTAGTGTTGCCCCTTAGCGGTGATACTAAGAAGAGCGAATATCTCGATTATCCGAGATAGGAGCTGTCGGTTTCCATATCCTATAGCGGATAGACGAAACTCTGCCGGATTTTCCCAGAACGGATCTGATCGACCGGCGGTCCACGGATATCAACATCCCCGTCACAGGCCAAAGACCCACGCAAGCAAGCACCGATAAACTGGACTTGCGTTTATTTTCAAGAGAGTTGTAATCTTAATTTCTTTGTTATTCGATTCATTGTAACGGCTGAAGTTTTAATGAAATCAGTAATGAAGGCAACTTTCGACGAAAACAAGCTGGCGACCACAGTGGGAGCCGCCGACCTCGCTGCCGAGATCGGAGTGACGCAACCGGCCTTCAAGATCCGGGTGAATGAAAGGTCGAATACGAGTTCGACCAGCAGAAGTTTGAAGAGTACCTCTCTTCCTCCTCCTCCAGATCCGCCTCTCCAAGTAGGCGTGGGAAGAACCCATCTCCCAAAAGGGCTCGCGGGATCTCCAGCTCCAAGATCCAAGATCCCGCCGTTGCTGCCACTACACCCGTACCACGCAATGTCCCCGCGTCGTTCAGCGTAGTTAAGACTGTAGATCCGGCTCTCCTTCCCACCACAAAGGCAACGGATGATGCTATTCCAGCTCCATCAAAGAGGGCCCTCCAAAGACGGCGTCAACGCCTCGCTCAACAACTAGCCAAGGCCGCCGAATCAAAGGATGGCGTGCGCTACGCGGAAGACTTGAAGTCGAGGCAGCGACAAGAGCAACGACGCCCGCCAACCAACCTCCCCTCCAAAACAGAAGCAAGTGAGTGGATCCGCGTCAAGAGGAACCGCTCCACGCTCGAGGAGCGAATCAAAAAGCGTCGCGCCTTGCTTGCGCATGCCCGAGCCCTGTTGCAAAAGGCGGAGGGAATGTAGAAAGAAGAGGTGGTCAAGAGCCCGTCTACAAGCAAGTGGGTTTGGTTGCCAAAGCCAAAACCAGCACCTCCAGCGAAGAAGGGTGGAGTTATCGCCCGAAATCCCTCCAAACCAGATGATGTTTCTCCTGTTCCGGCACCTTCAACAGGGCCAGGTATGAACGGGGACCCTTCAAGTTCCAGGGCTCCTTTGAAAGGTCGCCTCGGTCCCTTACTAGAGAATCGAGGAAGAGTACCTATCAAGGAACGACTGGGACCATTGAAAGGTCCCCAAGTTACAAACCAAGCTGGGGGTCAAGTCAATCTCCCCAAGAAAAATGATAAAGGGAAAGCCCCTATCACCGACCGCCTTGGGTTGTGGGTCGAAGTACAAGAGCCCGTTTAATTTCTACACTCACAAAAGCGTAAAATTGAACGGGCCACTTTTGAAAAAGCTAACAAAGTGTCGCATTCTCGAAGGGAAGCACACTCATCTGATGATGAGAGTGTTATACTAGGGAACACATGCCAACACTCTATAGGTTGCTCCAGTTATAAAACTGATGAGTTGTACTATGGAGCTGGGGGTATGGAAAAGTCCCGAAAGAGATATGTGCAGGACATGAGATCTCGCTGCCCGTGCGCCAACATAATCAAAGCGGTGCTGTCGAAATGCTGTTGTGCTCAAGCCCCGAAGAGAGTCTCAGTGTTCGAGAGGATTTCCGAACCGAGGCGTTTCCACAAGAAGAAATTCGTCTACCAAGAAGACGAATATCCAAGAGTGTCGGCCAACATGACCGGCAGAGGGGGATCAACACAATACTTCAGCATAGATCAGCTTGCCGAAGTATCCCGATGCATGACGCGGTTGCCACCAGGAATCAGGGGCCAAAAGAATTACCGAAGGGTACAAAAGGGGCTCTCTTTAGAAGAAGAGGAATCAGATGCTGATTCGGATTCTTGCTCTGCTGTTGCATCCGATGACACGGCTTCGAGTGCAGGCCAACCTTACGAATTGCTCATGATCAGTGCTGAACAAGTGTCTAAGATACTTGAAGAAGCCCTGGCCAAGCAAAAGTATAGCTTCAAATTCGAGATGGAGATGGCCATGCAGCGAATGAGGGAGATGCACGACCAACAAATTGCGGCGCTGACGGTTCACCAAGGAGAACCCAATCGACGCAACCAATATGAGAACGAACGGGAGGGAGATAACGTCAATATCCCTCCGGTCAACATCGACAACGGGGGTGGTCCCGCGGAAGATAATGCAAAAGAAGACCACGTCACTTCTCCCCGGAGCCACTCGAAGGCAGATACGGGTGAAGACCAGAAGATGAAAGACCTGGAGAGCAAAATCAACGCATTGATGAGTGCTCAAGAGGTAAAGAGATCCGGCATACCATGTCCCTACCCAAGGGAGTGGGAATCGATCCCGTATCCGGCAAAGTTTAATTTGATTAACTTTACGCCGTTTGATGGGAAGGGTTCCCCTACCCAACACTTAATATACTTCAAGTCTCATTTAGGAATCATTTCCGGAAATGAGCCTCTGATGGTGCGGTAATTCGTCGGCACTCTTCGTGGAGCTGCCTTCGATTGGTATCGCCGACTCAAGCCCGGAAGCATCAGTAGTTAGGATGACATGGAGGATATGTTCCTGACAAACTTCTTTGATGACGACACCGAGATTTCGATCAGCACACTATTCGACGAAAAGCAGAAGAATGGTGAGACGGTCGAAACCTTCGTAAAGAGGTTCCGAAACAAAGCCATGAATTGCAGGGATCCAGTCAGCGAGGATTTTATTCTCGAGACTTGCCACAACAACTTGACGCTGGACATCCTCGAAGCCATGGGAATGGCGCCACCAAAGACCTGGAAGGATCTGAAAGTGCGGGGAGAACGAGCTGAGCGATTCCTCAAGAGGAAGAAGGCGGAGAGAGGGCAAATACTAAATAATGCCCCGCAACCAAACTTTACCCCCAAGGGTAAAGGGAAGGCACATGCGAATGCTGTGGCCGCGAATCAAGTATTTGAGGTGCAAGCACAGCCGCAACAGCCGCAACAGCCGCAACAGCAGCAACAGAGGGCGCCTCAACAATCCAGGTGGCAACAACAGCCCCAGAAGGCAAAGGTCGGGGAGCCGAGGTTCCCAAAGGTCTACTCATTCAGGGAAGATGAAGTTCCCGGTATCTTCAAATACCTCGTCGAGAACAACAAGATCAAGTTGCCTCCGATCCAGGATCAAGAAGATGCTAAGAGGGTTAATGACCCAAAGTACTGCGCATTTCACAGAGCGGTGCATTATCCTACCAAGGTATGTTACGCTCTTAAAGATAAAATTCAGGCCCTAATCGATGTAGGGGTTATTACTATGAAGCAGCCCAAGGAGAAGAAGGTGGGTGCGAATGCAGTGTCCATCAGCTTCGGGTCGGTTCCCTCGAGCTGGTTTCAACATGAACCAGTGATTAATGCAGCGGTGAAGACGGTGAACGATGATCCTCACCAACAGCGCCGGAAAGGGCTTGTACCACATACGGCCCCGAATGGCAAAATCCTATGGGTTCATCCGGTCCTGATCACAGACGAGCAATGGACCGGATCGTCATCCAAGAGAAGGTCAAAAGGAAAAGGCAAATCTTGTTATGGAGTTTCTGCCATTCCAGGGAAAGAGGAGGACAGAATCCTGGCCTTTCCACTTTCTGAAGACGAACAAGAGGCCTTCACAACCCGAAGCGGGAACGAATATCACTACAAGTACCCGGACGCTTCCGAGCTATTGGGTACCAAAACCCCACCTTCCAAGACGCTGGCAGAACTGGGGATTGAAGCAACTCCCCCAACGCCGGTAGCTGCGGAGAAAGTCCTGCAGAAGGAGAAAGGGAAGGAGCCTGTACGCCAAGAAGTCCAAAACCCGAGGCAGTCTCGATTCAATCATCCGATTGGGAGAGACAAACCGGGAAATACGAGCTCTCCGCCCCATTTCGACATCATGGCGTAGTTGGCCAACATCCCGGCTCGGATAACCTTATACGAGTTGTTGCGCCTTTCAAAGGACACAAGGAAAGCACTACAAGAAGCCTTGAGTGATTCCGAAGCCTTCTTAACTCGAATCAAACCATCTCCTGAATAGCCGGAGTCCTCAGCTCAACAATGCAATCTGGCAGCTCATCACTTTCCCTGCATCTCTTTCACCAAAGAGGACATGCAGACAAAGAATTCAAAGCATGATAGGCCGTTGTACTTCACTGGTCACATTGGCTCCAACGTTGTCAACCGGATCCAAGTTGATCCGGGTTCCGCTGTTAGCATCATGCCATTCCGATTGATGCATCATCTCGGAATCCCGACTAGCAAATTAGCTTCCACTGGCACGACGATTTATGGATTCAACACCAGCGGGTCTAGGCCCTTGGGGAAGATCCGAATCAAGTGCCAGATTGGGGATTTGAGGTCGGAAATCACTTGTTATGTGATTGACGCGGAAACTTCCTATAACTTACTATTGGGTCGACCTTGGATCCACGGTAACCTTATAGTCCCATCAACTCTACATCAGTGCCTTAAATATATAGACACAAACAATGAAGTTAAGACGGTGGTCGCGGATAAGCAACCGTTTAAGGGATTGGAGAATTATTTTACCGATTCCCTTTTATACGGCGCTGAATCCGATACTGAACCATCGGCCCAAGGAACGGACAGTGGAGATGAAGCTGATACCGAACCAGGGTTTGATTATGATGGCGGTTTTGTTTTAAATGACATTGTACCCGTTGTAATCAATCTTGACGATGATGAATCATCGGAAAATAGTTGTAATTGGCAACTTGCCGAGGAACTATCAATAAACGATGATTTAGAGTACTCGATGTGTCTTGATAATGTCACTAACGAGCTTTATGATAACCCTGATTTGTATATGCCTCTTCAGTCATTTTGCATGACGAAAAAGCAGATACACGACCCGTGCGGAACGACGCTTGTCATCCCCGTAGGGATAGGGGGTGGAAAGGAGGTCGTCTACGGCAAAGGAAGGAAATCTCCGATACCCGACCATTTCATGGAAGAGGAAGACGACGACGATAAACCTGCCCCACATCTGTTCAGGTACGATGCGAAAGCACGTAATATGATGGAAAAGCAGGGATATGACTTCAAGATCGGAGAAGGTCTTTTCTTTGGTCGAGGCCCGCGAGTTCTACCTCGAATGGCTTATGTACCAAAAGGGAAGCCCGACGATTATTATCGCCACAAACGAGGCTTAGGCTATGTCTCCTCAGATGACGAATGTTATTGGCAAGTCATTGATGAGATTGCCAACAAAGCTAGAAACGGATATTCTTCTGACTCTTCGTCTTGGGATTCCGACGCTAGTCTTGGTGAAATGCTCAAAAAACTAATGTCGAACATGGTCACGGTTGATCCAGCGACAATAGAAGAGGATGATGAGATGCCGACATGGGAAGACCCGTGGGTTCATCACTTAAACATGCAGTACGGTGATAGGTTCGAGCAGAGAGAGCCTCCTACCGAAGACCAAGTAGTCCAGGTGAATATGGGAACCGAGGAAAATCCGAAGCCGATATTCCTTAGCGACAGCCTCCTACCAGAGGAGAAGGAGGAGTTGATTTCTCTTATCCGGGAGTATATCGACGTGTTCGCCTGGAATTATGAAGACATGCCAGGTCTCGATCCAAACGTAGCAGTGCATCGTCTCAACATTAAGCCGGATGTCAAACCAGTCAAACAACAACAACGACGGTTTCGTCCGCAAATGATGGAAGCAATCGAAGCTGAAGTCAAAAAGCTCGTCGATTCGGGATTCATCCGAGAGGAGCAACATCCGGAATGGCTTGCCAATATTGTCCCGGTCCTGAAGAAGAACGGGAAGATCCGGATATGCATCGACTTCAGGGACCTCAATGCTGCTTGTCCAAAAGATAACTTTCCTCTCCCCATCACGGATGTTATCATCGACAACACGTGCGGGTTCGAGAGGATGTCTTTCATGGATGGTTTCTCTGGTTACAACCAGATAAAGATGCATCCAGATGATGAGAAGCATACTGCATTTAGAACGCCTCTCGGCGTATTCTGCTACACGGTCATGCCCTTCGGCTTGAAGAATGCAGGTGCTACATATCAACGAGCTATGTCGAAGATTTTCCAGGAGCATCTCCGAAAGACGGTCGAGTGCTACGT
Source organism: Asparagus kiusianus (assembly GCA_022839385.1). Taxonomy (NCBI): domain Eukaryota; kingdom Viridiplantae; phylum Streptophyta; class Magnoliopsida; order Asparagales; family Asparagaceae; genus Asparagus; species Asparagus kiusianus. The sequence continues at coordinate 9,698 of BQKN01059529.1, forward strand.
GGATGATTTGGTCGTGAAAAGTCGTGATAAGAAAGATCACATCAAAGACTTGAAGACCATGTTCGACTTGATGCGGTCCCATCAGTTGAAGATGAACCCTACCAAGTCTTTCCTCGGAATGTCCAGTGGTAAATTCCTGGGATTCGTCGTCACCACCAAAGGTATCCACATTGATCCGGATAAAGTAAAGGCGATCAATGAATTACAACCTCCGAGAAACCTCAAAGAGCTCAGAGGACTACAAGGGCGATTGGCTTATATCCGTCGGTTTATCTCGAACCTTTCGGGGAAATGCCAACCGTTCTCCAGGCTCACAAAGAAGGGCGTGTCATTCGTATGGGACGATGCTTGTCAAAAGGCATTCGAGAGTATTAAAGAATATCTCTCGAAACCTCCCGTACTCATTGCACCAAAATCGGGCAAACCGTTCTTGATTTATGTCAAGGCGACGAGCCACTCATTAAGTGCATTGCTTGCACAAGATGACGATAACGGTCACGAGCAAGCAGTATATTATTTAAGCCGAACTATGGTGGGCACGGAATCTCGATATCCCATGATTGAGAGAGAATGCCTCGCCTTAGTGTTCGCCATCCAGAAGATGCGGCATTACTTGGTTGGACAGACCATCTATGTCATCTCCAAAGTTAACCCGGTCCGGGTGTTCATGACTCAGCCAGCTTCCATGAGTTGGCGGTTAGCAAAATGGGCCTTACTCTTGTCCCAATACGATCTGCACTTCAAACAGCAGAAGTCAGTAAAAGGGCAGGCCATCTGCGATCTCCTGGCATCTAATCCAACTACGGACGCCGCCGAGATATATGACGATTTACCTGATGAAACCCACGAAGTCAACGCAACTTCGCACCAACAAGTGTGGCGTTTGTACTTCGATGGTGCTTCCCGAGCGGCTCTTGTCACAGGTACTCCTGGATGTTCTAAGGTCTCCTCCGGAGTTGAGGTTGTCTTAGTTTCCCTAGGAAAACATGTGATGCCCCGAGCCTACTCATTAACCGAGCCATGCTCGAATAATATGGCAGAGTATAACGCATTGATTATAGGACTCAATTTCGCCAAGGAGCTGGGAGTTGAGTATCTCGAAGCTTTCGGTGATTCTCAACTAATAGTCAGACAAGTCCAAGGGGAGTACGAAGTTCGAAGTCAGGATTTAATCCCCTATCACAAGATGGCGGTGGAACTAGCGGAATCGTTTGAAGGATTCTTCATCGAGCACGTTCCGCGGTTACAGAACACCTACGCAGATGCGTTAGCAGCTTTAGCTGTATATCTGGCACAGCCTCCTGGAACAGAGCAATTTGTTACGGTAAGCACTCACCAACTCTTAGTGCCGTTGTATGATGAAAATGGCAGGGAAGAAGAGGTCCAGGAGGTGCACACAACTCAGGCTGAATTCGAACCCCGAGATTGGCGTTTCCCCATCATCGACTACGTCCTACATGGAATCTTGCCAGAAGATGTGAAGGAGAGAGAGTTAATCAGACGAAGAGCTCCAAGAGTCTACTATAATACGGAGAATCGAACATTATATCGTAGGGGGTACGATGGGCTGCTAGCACGTTGCTTATCTACCAAAGAAGCTGAAGAAGTGCTTAGAGAGGCGCATGAAGGATCGTGCGGCGCACACCAACCCGGCCCCAAGCTTTATGATCGCATCAGAAGAATGGGGTACTTTTGGCCCTTCATGATGAGTGATGCAATCACATACGCCCGGAAGTGTCACGCATGTCAAGTACACGCGAATTATATGCACCAACCTCCGGAGCATCTACATCCTTCGGTGACGTCGTGGCCATTTGAGACTTGGGGAATGGACATTGTTGGTCCTATCAACCCCCCCTCAGTCAAAGGTGACCGGTTCATCCTGGCAATCACCGATTACTTCTCCAAATGGGCTGAAGCAGTTCCACTCAGAGAAGTTAAGACGAGCAACGTCATTGCGTTCATCAAGCACCATATCATCTACCGGCATGGTGTTCCAAGACGAATCATACATGACAACGGTCCTCAATTTATCAGCAACGCCTTCATAAGGTTCTGCGAAAAGTTCAAAATTCAGGACATCTCGTCAACAACCTACAATCCCACAGGAAACGGATTAGCTAAAGCCTTCAACAAGACTATCATAAAGCTCTTGTCAAAGCTTGTGAAAAATAACAAGCGAGATTGGGATGATAAGCTCGGCGCAGCTCTATGGGCCTATCGTACCATGGTGCGTACACCAACCGGCGCAACCCCATATTCATTGGTGTACGGATGTGAAGCCGTTCTCCCGTTGGAAATCCAGATTCCATCTCTTCGGGTCGCCCTCGTAACTCAGATGATGACCGAAGAACAGCATCAGAAACGCCTCGAAGAACTCGAGATGCTTGATGAAAGGCGTCTGGAAGCTCAACAGCATATTGAGTTTTACCAAGCCAGAATTTCTCGTGCCTTCGACAAAAAAGTTCGACAAAGGAGTTTTAAGGAAGGGGACTTGGTCTTAACCGAGAGACGTCCTATGATCCTTAACTCCAAGAAGAAAGGCAAGTTCGAACCCAAATGGGAAGGACCGTTCGTAGTAGAAACAGTTTACTCGAACGGCGCCTATCGCCTAGTCACCAAAGATGGTGACCGGCTCATGATGCCAATAAATGGCAAATTCCTAAAAAGATACTATCCTTAGTTCTTCAGAAAATTTTGATGTACCGGGAAGTTCCCGGAAGAATACCACATCGGGGTATTCTTAGGGATAACCCGGTTGCTGATGAACAAAAGATCCATGTTCGAGTTCAGAATGTTCTTGTTTGTCAGAATCTAACTCTCACAAGCACTCTTTTGCTGAGATGAAGTCTGATCACTTCATTGGATCATTTTTTCCTCACAAAACTTTCATTGGTGTTTGTGGTCTCTACCACACACCTCTCACTTGGTCAAACCTTACTACAGTTAGGACCACAACCAAAATCTCCTCTCGATTCCTCCAATGAACGAGAGGTCCACTTTCAATCCGAACAAGCAAACCTATGAAAGATAGGGTTGTTCCCCAATCTCACCTAGTCAAGCCTACCATGGCCAGGACTAAGATCGAGTCTTTCCCTTTCGATGTACGAAAGTCTGCCTTTGCTCCTTTTTCCACCAAAACTATAAAAGTTAGGGTAGAAATTGGATGTCATCCTCAATGAATGAGGATTCTTCCGATTCTCGGAGTGGAGATTCCACTCATAGTTTCATCCTTTCGGATTCTGGGGGTGGAGATCCCACCTCGAGTTTCCTTTCCAACTG
>BQKN01059530.1:0-16295 GCA_022839385.1 Asparagus kiusianus
AATTCAGAGCCATTCCTTGACATTCAAGCTTTGACTTGATTTCAAGAAGAACGACTATCTTACTTCGATAAGATATCGTTTCAAATTCTCACTTCGATAAACGAAGGAAGAATCATTAAAGCCTTCACGATTCAACCAGGATCTGTGATTTGGCGGTCCACGAGCTAAAGCGCTCCCGGCACAGGCAAAGATCCCACGCAAGCAGCGATCCAAACAACGATCCTGCGTTTGTTTCTAAAAAGTTATAATCTTCATTTTTGTTGTGTAAAAGGAGTCTTATAAAAAGGATACCTCTTTTGAATTTGTTGTAATCGACCGAAGATATAATGAATTCCACAGCGAAAGCAACTTTTGACGAAAACAAACTGGCGACCACAGTGGGAGCCAATGGTCTCGCTGCCGAGACCGTCGTGTCGCAGCCGATCATCAAGATCCCAATTGAATCAGCGGTCGAGTACGAGTTCGACCAAACGAAGTTTGAGGAATATTTGTCATCCTCATTTGCAAAGTTTTCCTCGCCTCGCAAATGCAGGAAGACTTCATCTTCGTTGAAGCTTTTTAGATTGTCAAATGCTACAGATGAAGGCTCTCGTCCAATTGTTGCTGAGAATTCTACTCGCAACATCTCTGCTCACAATGACTCTTCTCCAGTTAAAGAGTCATGGAATCAAATCCCATCGGCATTGACAAAAAGGGCTCACCAGAGACAACGTCAGCGCCACGCTCGCCAAATGGCTAAAGCCTTGGAACAAACCGACGGAGTTCGTTATCATGCGGACTTAGAGTCGAGGAGGCATCGAGTGAGTCAGTTGTCTCAGCAAGCAATCACTCATGTCTCTACTAAACCAACGACGGATGAATGGACTCTTGTCAAAAGGGGTCGCTCAACCCTAAAAGAACGCATACAAAAGCGTCGTGCAAAGGCTGCTCATGCCCGTGCTCTCTTACAACAAAGGATCAAAGGGAAGAAAGAAACGGTGACCAAGGAACTACCAAAACTCTGTAAAGTTTGGACCCCAAAGTCTGGAGTTGTACAAAACCAGCATTCGGAGCCTGTGAAGATTCCATACCCGCAAGGGGGTGGTTTTAAACGTGTGACTCTTGACATAACCTTGGATCGCTCAAGGACAGTAATAAATCGTCCCGAGAATGCCAACAAGGTTTTACACCCTCAGAAGGAGACATGTTCACCAAAAGGTACCGTCATACCTGAGAGGTCATACCAACAGACGATAAAATTTTTCGGTAATCATACCGATGAATCGTACTATCAAGCTGGGGGTATGAACAAAACACGAAAGAGAACTGTCCGGGAAATAATCTCTCATTGTTCCTGTACACGACTCACTAGAGCTGAAATGTCAAAGCCCAAGCTGAGATATTTCCACAAGAAGCTTGCTGCTCAAGAGGATAAATTCCCTGAAGTCACCATCAACATGGCTGATAAAGGAAAATCTACGCGACATTCAAATCCTGACCTTTCCCTGGGAAGAAAAGTCAAGAGAATACATGAAGGAATGTCATCAGAGGATGAGCTCTCAGACACTTGTTCTGCAATTGCTTCAGATGATACAATATCTAGCACGGGGCAAATCAGAGAAGTGTTCACAATCACTACTGATCAGTTCGCTCGAATACTTCAAGAAGCTCTAGCCAAACAGCGTGAAGAAATTAGAGTTGAACTGAAGACAGAGATGGAGTTGGCGATCCAACAAATGAAAGAGCTGTTAGCTCAACAGCCTCAAAATCCTGAGTCCAGTCAACGAGCTGAATCCAGCCGCCACGCTCAGAATATCATAGACGACAGTGATCCAGAAGTGGATGAAGTCATCTTGGCTGATACACCTCCCAATAGCAATAACGCTGGGGGTGGTTTAACGGATTCTCCCAGCAATGACATTGGGGGTGGTTCGACGGCGCCTCTTACAGGGGGTGATCAAACTCATTCTCCTCAATGTTCTTCGAATGAAGATGATGATGAGAGAATGAAAGAGCTTGAAAACAAAGTCAATACTTTAATGACGGCTCAAGAGGTGAAGAAGACGGGTATTCCATGTCCCTATCCAAGAGAATGGGATTCAATTCCATACCCGACAAAATTTAATCTGATTAACTTCACACCATTTGAAGGAAAGAGCTCGCCTATTCAGCACTTGATTTATTTCAAGTCTCATTTGGGCATGATATCTGGAAACGAGGCTTTAATGGTCCGGTCATTCGTTGGCACCCTTCGTGGACCCGCCTTCGATTGGTATCGACGCCTCAAACCAGGGAGCATTAACTGTTGGGATGACATGGAAAGTTTGTTCCTCAGCAACTTCTTCGATGATGATACCGAAGTGTCAATCGGAATCCTTTTGGATGAAAAGCAAAATGATGGAGAGTCGATCGATAATTTTATCAAACGCTTCCGTAACAAGGCAATGAATTGCAGAGATCCTGTCACAGAGGAGTTTATCCTGCAGACATGCTATAATAATCTTTCCATCGATGTCTTGGAAGTCCTGGGGGTCGTGCCTTCGACCACTTGGAGAGAGTTAAAACTACGTGGCGAACAAGCTGAACACTTTCTTAAAAGAAAGAAAGTTGAGAAAGATCAATCGGCGATATCTACAATCGCTGGGAATGCAACTCTCGATCCGAGATTCCAAAAGGAGTATTCTTTCGAAGATGATGAAGCTCCAGCCATCTTAAAATACCTCCTTGCCAACGATAAGATCGAGCTGCCACTTATCAAAGATCAGGAGGGGGCTAAGATGATCACAGGTCCAAACTACTGTGCATACCACAGAAGGGTTCTTCATCCCACCGAGATTTGCTTTGGACTCAAGAACAAGATCCAAGCCTTAATCGACTCTGGCGTCATAACGGCGAAATAAGCCAAATAAAGACGACATTAACTCCAATGGGTGCACGAGTATAAACTGTTTCCCCTCACTCCAAAAAGTATACGAGTATAAACTGCTTCTCGGTCATCCAACTAAGTACAAGGTTAAACCTGGCCTCACAAAGAAAGCTGGGGGTGGATGATTTATATAACGGGAAGTTCCTAGAGAATCTTATATTCTTAAGGATAACCCAAACATGTGACTGATGAGGACGTACTCCTCATTATACCCAGTTTTGCAAAGAAAAGCTGGGGGTCGATAATTCATGTAACTGGAAGTTCCCGGAAGAATGTTAAACACAACATTCTTAGGGATAATCCGATTATTACAAACAAAGTGATAAACACTACATCCCCACGGTGATTTCCGAATACTCTTTTGTTGAGATGAGATTCGATCACTCCTTTAGAGCAATCTTCCCTCACAAAACTCACACCTTTAAACAGTTAGGACCACAACCAAAATCTCCTCTCGATTCCTTCCATGAACGAGAGGTCCACAAATTGAACGATCAAACCTTTAAACAGTTAGGATCGTCTCAAATTCCCACTTGGTCAAACCTTTAAACAGTTAGGACCACAACCAAAATCTCCTCTCGATTCCTTCCATGAACGAGAGGTTCACAAATTGAATGATCAAACCTTTAAACAGTTAGGATCATCTCAACCCCCACTTCGTCAAACCTTACTACAGTTAGGACCACAACCAAATCTCCTTTCGATTCATTCTGCGAACGAAAGGTCAACTTTTGAATTGGATAATCAAACCTTATGACAGTTAGGATTATTCAAACCAATCCAGATTCTCTAAGTGGAGATCCCACTTCGAGTTTCCTTTGCATCGAGAGATAGAATATAAAATTCTTCCTCTCCGATTTTTGGGTTCATCTCTACCAACAAAAAAGAGACCAGGAGATAGAATATAAAATTCTTCCTCTCCGGTTCCGGGTTCATCTCTACCAATAAAAAAGAGACCAGGAGATAGAATGTAAAATTCTTCCTCTCCGATTCTGGGTTCATCTCTACCAACAAAAAAAAGACCAAAATACTCCAATAGGTATACGAGTATAAACTGTTTCCTTAATTTTAACAGGTAGTTTCTGGAGAATATCACTCAAAATATTCTTAAGAATAACCTGAATACTCCAATAGGTATACGAGTATAAACTGTTTCCTTAATTTCAACAGGTAGTTTCTGGAGAATATCACTCAGAATATTCTTAAGAATAACCTGAATACTCCAATAGGTATACGAGTATAAACTGTTTCCTTAATTTCAACAGGTAGTTTCTGGAGAATATCACTCAAAATATTCTTAAGAATAACCTGAATACTCCAATAGGTACACGAGTATAAACCGTTTCCCTACTATTAATAGGAAGTTTCTAGAGAATATTACTCAGAATATTCTTAAGGATAATCTGACAATCCGTGTTCTCATGAAGACTGATACAATGTGATGATAAAAGCTGAATCCACCAGTACAAGTTCCAGCTTCAATTCAAGATTTCGACAACGGTCAAGCGATAAACGCGACACCGGGAGAACATTAGCTATTCTACAAAGAACTGAATAGGCTAAAGAAAGAAGAGATCAAGAATTGAAGTCGTTTACACGATCTACTCAACCAAGCATTGAAGGGATCGTAAGTAAATCCATCTTATCCAAAGTATCCCAGAACTCCTCTACAAAAGAAGGAGTCTGGAATACTTTGGAGGGGGTATCTGTAGGCGTTAAAAAATGCTGAAGGATATCCAAATACAGCTCAAAAGAAAATCATCCAAAAAGTCAAAAGAACACAAGTATGGGCTGTCTCGCCGTGCGAGACAGTCTTTACTGTCTCGCTGGGCGAGACAGACTTTTACTGTCTCGCCCACGCGAGACAGTCTTCACTGTCTCGTCCGTGCGAGATAGTCTTTACTGTCTCGCTGGGCGAGACAGACTTTTACTGTCTCGCTGGGTGAGACAGACTTTTACTGTCTCGCCCACGCGAGACAGTCTTCACTGTCTCACCCACGCGAGACAGTCTTTACTGTCTCGCCGGGCGAGACAGACTTTTACTATCTCGCGCACGCAAGACAGTTCTCAGAGGGTCAAAACTGCTTTGAAAACCGCCAACACGTGGCCACTAACTGTTCAAGAACGTGGGGAACGTCGTGGGCGAGAATCATGCTGACAACTGCCGAAATAACAGAGTTTAAGACGTGGGAAGGCAGTTACAACAAAAACTGCCAGACAGTTACTGTTCCCGAGATAGCGTTTTACTGTCTCGCTGGGCGAGACAGCAAATTTACTATCTCGCTGGGCGAGACAGCAAACACTGTCTCGACCAGCGAGACAGTAAACACTGTCTCGAAAGACAGTTTTCCTCCAGGGCTATAAATACTCCCTGTAATCGGTTTTTTTTAAGGGTTGGATCCAGAGGCTGACCAGAGCACATTTCTGAACAGACAGAGCAGAGTTCATCAATTCAGAGCCATTCCTTGACATTCAAGCTTTGACTTGATTTCAAGAAGAACGACTATCTTACTTCGATAAGATATCGTTTCAAATTCTCACTTCGATAAACGAAGGAAGAATCATTAAAGCCTTCACGATTCAACCAGGATCTGTGATTCGACGGTCCACGAGCTAAAGCACTCCCGGCACAGGCAAAGATCCCATGCAAGCAGCGATCCAAACAACGATCCTGCGTTTGTTTCTAAAAAGTTGTAATCTTCATTTTTTGTTGTGTAAAAGGAGTCTTATAAAAAGGCTACCTCTTTTGAATTTGTTGTAATCGACCGAAGATATAATGAATTCCACAGCGAAAGCAACTTTTGACGAAAACAACCACACCCACACCACACCCACCAATTGAAGCATGAAAACAAACCTGGCCCACCCAAGGTACATGTGCATCAGGTACATGTACATCGGGTGTTTTAGTTCTTTTCGTGGACGTGATCATGGCCCACCCGACTTCCACAAATATTTATACCTAGTCCTTTCTAGGTTTTCGAGAGCAAGGGTGTGCGGAAGAAAAAGACGGCAAAGACCTCAGTTTCTTTTGGCGCTATGCAGGGGAATTGTTTTTCGGCTGTGGGTGTGCGGCTACAGAAAGAAAAAGGACAAAGTGCTGTTTTTTGAGAGAGAAATTGAGATCTTGTTTGAGGGTTTTATTTGTGAGACTTTGTGTGTGTAAACCCTATTTGTATTCTCTCTAATAGTAGATCTCCCCCTCATTACCCCGTGGACGTAGGAAATTTGACGAACCATGTAAAATTGGTTGTCTCGTAATTTGTGTGATTTGTAATAGCTTTTAGGTTCTATCGACAGGTCAGTCTTAGAACTGATGAGAGGAAGAGCTGATATCTCACTTGGTTAAGATATTTTGCTTCAGATTCTTATTTCCTTGGTGAGACGGGAATTCTTATTACGACCTGACTCTCTTATTGTGCTGTCGAAGTGCTGCCGAAATTTTCGCTACGCACAACAAGTGGTATCAGAGCCCAGATTTCAGATCTAGGATTTTGGAGTTTGGTGGAGAAATATTCTTGTGTGAAGCTTGGTTCTTGAAGTTCTAGGCTTCGGTGGAGATAGCATTAGGAGTTGTCGTTGGAGATTTCGCTTTCCTCGAGTGGATAGGAGACCTATTTGGAATCCGATCTAGGGTTCAGTTGGGTGGTTCCTAATTTCTATCAAATTTGTTCTTTCTCTATAATTTGGAGTTAGTTTGCAATGGGAGAAGAAGGTGAAAGCAGTAAGTCGATGGTGAGTAAAATACAAGTTGGTTTTCAGAACACTAAGATTAGTGTGGTGAAGCATGACGGCAAAATCAACTTTGGTTTATGGATGAGCGACGTACAGGATGCGCTCAATGCTCAGAATCTAGAAGAGACCATCATGGTCCATGAGAGGCCACCTAAATATGAAGAGGTGGTATGGGAGAAGATGAATAGGAACACTTGTGGGGTGATCAAGTCCTGTTTGGAACAGGAGCTGAAATATGATATGATTAGGATGACGTCTGCAATGAAGATATGGGAAATTCTTAACAACAAGTATCTCACAAAGAGTGTTGAGAACAGGTTGCACTTGCTACAAAGACTCTTCAGATTTTAGATGTCCAGAGGTACCTCGCTAGCGGCTCGTGTGAACAACTACACTAAGTTGTTGTCGGACTTGGCGAATGTTGATGAGAATATATCGGATGAGTACAAGGCGATTATTTTATTAGGCTCCTTACCGGATAAGGAGTATGATACCTTCATACTCACTTTGTTGAACAAGAGAGCTTCTATCAGCTATAGTAAAGTAACTAACGCATTGACCAATTATGATTTGAGGAGGAAGGACAAGGAGACTTCCCGTGCTAGCACATCAGGCGAGACATTGTCGACGAGAGATAGAAGCCCATATCCGAAAGGTGGTAATAGAGGGAGGTCAAAGTTAAGAAGCACCACCAATTAGCAAAGAACCAATGTGCATTCTATAAGGAGTAGGGACATTGGAAGAGAGACTGCTTGAAGCTTAAGGAGAAAGAGAATGACAAGAAAAAGGGCCCAAAGGCCAACGAGGTGAATATTACAAAAGGTGATGATTTTGATGATTCGTGCTTCTCTCTACTGATTACTCCGGAGGTGAACCATGTGGATGAATCAGATTGGATGCTTGATTCCGGCGCTACTTATCATGTGACCCCTAGGCGAGACTGGTTTGCATCTTTTGAGAAAGTCGACGGGGGTGTTATTGTCATGGGAAATGATCAATCCTGTAGCGTTTGTGGGATAGGTACCGTGCAGATTAGGATGCATAATGGAGTAGTCCGTGAGTTGAAGGAGGTAAGATTTGTTCCTCAACTGAAAAAAATCTTATCTCAGTTGGAGCTTTGGAGGTGAAGGGATTCAAGGTGACTTTCGAAAATGCTGTAGCGAATGTTACTAAGGGATCATTGGTGGTGATGAAGGGAGCCCACAATCGGAATTTGTATTATCTGAAGGGAAGCACCGAGATTGGCCAGGTTGCTTCGGTTATTTCAAAAGCGGACATGAGCATACTTTGGTACTATAGGTTGGGGCACACAGGTGAAAAGTCACTGCAGGCATTGTGCAAGCAGGGGATATTAAAGTGAGCCAAGAGTAGGAAGATTGAGTTCTGTGAGCATCGTGTTCTTGGTAAGAAGACAAAGGTAAAGTTTGGGACTATCATTCATCAGACGAGGGGCATCCTAGACTACGTGCACACAGACATTTGGGGTACCACCAAGACTGCATCACTTGGTGGTCGATATTGGTTCGTCACGTTCGTTGATGACTATTCTAGACATTGTTGGGTGTACACCATGACGAATAAGAGTGAAGTCCTAGATATATTCATGGAGTGGAAGAATATATTAGAACTGCAGACTAGGAGAAAGATCAAGACGTTGCGATCCGACAACGGTGGAGAGTATACTTCAGACCCCTTTTTGCAGCTATATCGAGACGAGGGCATAGAAAAGTACTTCACGGTTAGTCATACACCGTAGCAAAATGGGGTGGCAAAGAGGTTGAATCGGTCTTCACTGAAGAAGATCCGATGTTTATTATCGCAGAGTGGTTTGGAGAAGATCTTTTGGGCTGAGGCACTTACATATGCGAGCCACCTCATTAATAGGCTGCCTTCATCTGCGATTGAGGGGAAAACCCTATGGAGATGTGGTCGGGAGAGCCAACACGAGATTATGACCAGCTCAAGGTATTCAGGTGTCCTACATTTTATCATGTGAGAATAGATAAATTAGAACCTCAAGCTAGGAAGTCCATATTTGTAGGATTCAAGCGTGGTGTCAAGGGATACAAGCTATGGGATCCGCTTGATAGAAAGATTGTGCTGAGTAGAGACGTCACGTTTGATGAGGCTTCTATCTTGAAGCTTCCCAGCTCTCATCAGGTGGAGAGCAACCCGACGAAGGAGATATCGCAGATGGTAGAGATCGATGCAGCTCCACATTATCCAAATGGTATAGTATCCATTAGAGTACCGACTGAGGTAACGCCAGGAGAGCACGATGATGACACGGGGGATACGAGTACTGATGTGCAGGATCAGGGACCGACGGCTCAGGTTCAGGATTCGATTGCGGTTTGGAGACAGAGGAGAAACATACAGATGCCAGTACAGTATGCCGACACAGTTGCATATGCACTTCCGGTGGAGAGTATCGATGAGTTGGTGCCTACTACATTCAGAGAGGCCGAGCAGAGTTCGGAGGCTGATTCGTGGTAGGTGGCTATGCAGGAGGAGATAGAATCTCTTCATAAGAATGATACATGCGAGCTTGTTGAGCTTCCATAGGGGCGGAAGGCAATTGGTTGCAAGTGAGTATACACAAAGAAGGAGGGCATTGAGGGCTCTCTATTGAGGTTCAAAGCTAGGTTGGTTGCGAAGGGCTATGCACAGGAGGAAGGTATTGACTATAATGAGGCTTCTCTCCAGTGGTGAAGGATTCTTCGATTCAGATTTTGCTAGCTTTGGTGGCACAGTATGGTTTGGAGTTAGATCAATTGGATGTAAAGACGGTATTTCTTCATGGTGATCTTGATGAAGAAATATATATGACTCAGCCGTTGAGATTCCGAGCTGCAGGGAAAGATAAGTTGGTTTGCAGGTTGAAGAAATTGCTATACGGTTTGAAGCAGTATCCTCGACAGTGGTATAGGCGATTTGATGGTTTTATGATTAATCATTCGTACACTCAGAGCCAGTTTGATCCTTGCGTATATTTTTATAAATTAAAAGGAGGTGCGTACATCTATTTGTTACTTTATGTCGATAACATGTTGGTTGCCTCCACTTCCAGGTCGGCTATAGATGAGTTAAAAGTTCAGCTTTCAAATAAGTTTGAGATGAAGGACTTGGGCTAGGCGAAGCGCATTCTAGGGATGGAGATTGACAGAGATAAGAAGAAGGGCAGAATTTGTTTGACACAGGTGGTTTATTTAAAGAAGGTTCTACAGCGATTCCATATTAACATGGATACGAAGCCAGTTGGTGTACCTTTGGGAGCCCATTTGAAACTTTCAGCTGGTCTTTCACCAAAGTCAGTTGAAGATCGAGAGTTGATGTCGAAGACTCCATATGCGAGTGCGGTTGGGAGTTTGATGTACGTGATGGTATGTACGAGGCCAGAATTATCACAGGCGGTGAGCATGGTTTCGAGATACATGCACGATCCAGGAGTAGGTCATTGGGACGCCGTGAGATGGATTTTGAGGTATATTCGAGGTACGCTCAATGTTGGTTTAGTTTATAAACAGGACACTACATGTGTGCAGTTATGTATTGGTTACGTTGATTCGGATTATGCTAGGGATTTGGATAAGCACCGGTCTATGACGGGGTATGTGTTTACTTCGACCCGTGCACCGGTGTGTTAGAGATGCACCTTACAGTCGACGGTGACTTTGTCTACGACGGAGGCAGAGTATATGGCGGTTACGAAGGCTGTGAAGGATGCTATTTGGCTTCGGGGACTTTTGGAGGAACTTGGTATATCGCAGAGGCCTGTCACTATTCATTATGATTGCATGAGTGCTATCTATTTGGCGAAGAATCAGGTTTTTCATGTGAGAACGAAGCACATTAACGTTCGTTATCACTTCGTTCGGGATGTTCTTGAAGATGACGATGTGGAAATTATGAAAGTCCACTCGAAGGATAATCCGGCGCTCGAAGGATAATCCGGCGGATATGCTCACTAAGGTGGTTCCGAGCAATAAGTTTGATCATTGTCGAAACTTGTTACACATTTATGAATGTTAAGACCGTTGGCGGCCATTTGGGTGAACTACGTTCGGCTTGATTCCTTGGGCAAGAGGATACGTAGGCAGTCTTTCAGATGCAGCCGGTTTGGATTAGTTGATTTTGATGAGAGTGAGATTGTTTAGACTCTCGTTCGGATTCCCGACGTATTGCAGATTGAGTCCGTTGTCGTGAATTGTTTCTTGGCGTACTGGACACAACAAGTGGGACATTTGGATGCTTTGGTGTCGGCTCAGTTTTGGAAAAACTTCACCGAGGTGGAGAATTGTGAACGAAGAGCCACCCACGTGAGACCACACCCACACCACACCCACCAATCGAAGCATGAAAACTAACCTGGCCCACCCGAGGTACATGTGCATCAGGTACATATACATCGGGTGTTTTAGTTCTTTTCGTGGACGTGGTCATGACCCACCCGACTTCCACAAATATTTATACCTAGTTCTTTCTAGGTTTTCGAGAGCAAGGGTGTGCGGAAGAAAAAGACGACAAAGACTTCGGTTTCTTTTGGCGATGTGCAGGGGAATTGTTTTTCAGCTGTGAGTGTGCGGCTACAGAAAGAAAAAGAGCAAAGTGCTGTTTTTTGAGAGAGAATTTGAGAGAGAAATCGAGATCTTGTTTGAGGGTTTTATTTGTGAGACTTTGTGTGTGTGTAAGTCTTATTTGTATTCTCTTTAATAGTAGATCTCCTCCTCCTTACCTTGTGGACCTAGGCAATTTGTCGAACTACGTAAAATTGGTTGTCTCACTATTTGTGTGATTTGTAATAGCTTTTAGGTTCTCTCGACAGGTCAGTCCTAGAACTAATGAGAGGAAGAGCTGATATCTCACTTGGTTGAGATATTTTACTTTAGATTCTTTTTTGTTTGGTGAGACAGGAATTCTTATTGCGACCTCACTCTCTTATTGTGCTGCCGAAGTGCTGCCGAAATTTCCGTTGCGTACAACATAACACACTTGGTCGAATGGACATGAAAAGAGCTACCTAAATATGCACCAAGGTCAAAACTGTCATTAAAAGCGAGCTAAGCTTCACAGTTTAAAAGTATTAAAATATGTTTTTTGACTGAAAGCTTCATTTACATTATTCCTTCACCATCTTCACTTGTTACGGATTATAAGAACATGACATATTAATATGACATATTCATCAATTACATGATTGATAATGATCTAATTTATCTTTATTTTGTATAGGTTTCAGTCATTCCATTCACAAGTATGAATCAGAGACCGTAAAATCAGCAAAAAAGGGGGGGGGGATGCAATTTTTACAAGCTTTTGGATCCCCTTACAAACTTTCAACATAGAAAGGTTAAAATTAGCAAAAAAGGGGGAAATTGTAATCTTTAACCAGCTAATCGAAGGAGAGAAAACTTGAAAGAGGATTCTGTAGCAGATCCAAGGCGAGTGGAGAGGAAGAAGAAAGCATGTGAGAAGATACCTTGATCGGGGTCGGAGGTGGCGGCTACTCGGAGGCGGCAACAGCGACTCGGAGGCGACAACAACGACTCGGAGGCAACAACGAGATGGTGCAGGCGACATAGAGGCGGCAACGAGATGGTGCTGGTGACAAGGAGGCGACATCAGCGACTCGGAGGCGACGAGGAGATGGTGCCGGCGACGCAGAGGTGGCAGTGACGACTCGGAGGTAGCTACGCAGAGGTGGTAGCGGCGACTCGGAGGCAGTGACGAGTTGGAGGTGCTGGTGTCGCGGAGGTGGCAGTGGTGACTTGGAGGCGGCGACGAGCTGTTAGGGTTAGGGGGAGAAAAGGAAATCGACTTGGGTGAAAAAAACTCACGGGAACTCAAAATATATTTTTGGTGTTTTGAGAAAACCTATTGCTTTTGGGCTTTTTAATGGGTCAGCCCAAAAAACACCACATTCACCAAACACGTTTCATTCTTTTTTTAAAACGGAAACGTCAAAAACGCCCCAATTGCCAAACGATCCCTGAGTTAGAGTTGGCCCAATTTTATATGTGCAGAAATATCACTTAAAACTAGTTCTTTTGAAATACATCTCTATCTTGGATCCGACTACAACTAATTTATTTCAAATCTGCGTCAAGATCAATATTAATCTACATTTTAAGAGTTTTTATCAAACGGGCCCTTTAGTACCTTTCTCTTTTAATTGCTAGAAAGCAACTTGGATGTGATCAAAACTACCTCATATAGACACACAAGTGATCGATTATTATATTGAAATTTGATGATTATTTAATCACCGATTGAAAATGAAGGAGTAAAATATCACTCTCAAATTTTAGATCTTTTGTTAATCATAAAATTCTTAGGTGGATTTGTACTTAGAAAATTTTCAAAACGTCCTCTTGTGGTCACTGCCATACATGTATATTCTCCTTTAGAAATATATATAGTTATAAGTACGAACACGTGTGTCTGAAATAAAAACAAAAGTGCACATGACATTTTAGATCTTGGATGTAACAAAAGAATTTATCCAAAAAAGTTTTGTAAGATTTACCCACAAAATTAAATTAGCCATGGATTCATTTGGACGTGTGCGCCAAGCGCATTCACCAAGATATGCGGACTCGGGATTGACCCGAGTCTCATGCGTCCACTCTCTTTGTGCCCGTTTGTTAGTTCAATAGCAATTTCGAAACAAGACATGGATTTGAGAGTCCCATGTCTCATGCTAACTTTTATTAGCACCGCAAATTCATATAATTATTAAGCTTAACAACGACAATAATGCCAACAAAGCCCATTAGTTTCTGGTGAACGGTCGCTCGCTGAAGCACATGGGAACAGGCAAACTGATTTATATCGAATCCATGAAATGCATACAAGAGACAAGGATTCAAGTGTTTGGCTCCCTTGATTGGGACTATTCATCTCTAAACAATTTGCAAGTACTTTGATTTCGGTTCTTGTCTTTAATCTTCATCTTTTTTTTAAATTTTTTTTTAAAGCATTTATATCAATCACACGTACTAGTAAAGTTGGCGGTATAACATTAAAAAATTTAATAAAGTAAATAATAGAAGGAGCCAATATGAAAAGGAGGAAGCACAACAGATGTAAAATAGAATAGAAAACTAACGTCATCTTCTTCCAATCATCTCGCATCAAAACAAATAACTCTCGATTAGACTCCCATCACATAACAAATAACTCTCGATTAGACTCTCATCCCATAATGTAATCTAACGTCCCGCTCTGAATTACAATAAACTATCTAAGATTACATTTTTTATCACTGCTTAATTATTCTAATTACGAACATGAAAATATATGAAAAACAATACAAAATGGGTCATCGGTGGTCTTCAGCATCTAATTTTTCGTTGTCATCATCAAAGGCAGGGCCGTCTCAAGCATTTTTGAGGCTCTAGGCAGAGAAAAATATTTGGGGCCTTAATATTTTTTTAAAAAATAAATATTAGTTTTTAAAAAATAGATTTATATAAATTTTAATTTTTTGGCTTTTTGAGATGCAAAGTTACTAATTAAATTTTTATATTCAAGTTTTGATAATAAATCCTTTTCAATTGATAAAATTGCCAAATTATTTAATTTTTCTTAAGACATTGTTGAGTGTTAATAATATTTTATTAATTTTAATTTAAAAAATTCTACTGAAGCTATACTAACAGGTATTGTCAGTAGTATTCTATAAGCTATCCATGCATTGGGAAAAGAATTTAATTTTTTATAAGGTTTAGTATCTCAAGTGTTGTTTTTAATTCAGGATTCATTATTTCTTTTAAAACTTTTAGTTTTGTAAATAAATCTAAACCATCAATATCAGATAACATGTCATGTTTTAAAAAAAATTAAGATGCAAACATTTTTCTTTTAGAAAATCATCACCAAGCAATTATAATTTTTCTACATCATACAAAAAATGAAAATTATCTTCATATATCTTAAACTGTTCAAACCTAATTTGAAGTGAAGAAATGACATGATCAACTATATAGTTGAAATAATTAAGTTTAAAAGATTCTTCAGGTGAAAGTTTCACCACATTAGTTTCATTCTCATCAAATTTTTCTTTCTTCTAATTACATGTTTTCACGAAATTTTGGTTCTACATTCATTTCATTGGCAATCTCTTTAGCAAGAATCATAGAAGATGTGAACTCATTTTCTCTATAGTCATTAAAAAAATGAAACAAGACCTTTTAGTTGATCTAATGCAATGGCAATATTCATATCTTTATATTGTAAAAATTTACTAATAGTGTTAACTGCAAATAATATATCATACCAAATAACCATATCTAATAAAAATTCAAAATTTTCAATCACATATGTTGCTAAAGGAATTGCTTCACTTTTTGTTTTAGGATCATCACTAGCTTCTGCTAGTTGATATAAAGCATCTCTTATTTTTGGAGTTTGATATTTTATTGCTTTAACACTTCAAGACGACTTTTAATTTGATGATACTTTAAAGTCTGACACTGTTACTTGCATGAATATGATAAAAGAACAAACAAATATTAATTTTTATTTAGATTAATTAAAATGAGCATCTAGGATAATAATTGACCCAAATTAAAAACACCATGCAAGGATTAAATTTAGTTGAATAAAAGATATAAAAGAAAAAATAAAAACACAAAATACATAACAAAACCGTGATATATATATATATATATATATATATATATATGGGTAAAGTGAATCTAAGGTGACTCCCTAGGTGTAGCCAAAGGATGCGCAATCTCAGCCATTGATCTCAAAAACCCCCAAAATCATCTCAGCCATTGATTTAAAACAATTCCCAAAAAAACAAATTACCATAAAAATACCCTATTGATGACCGCAGTTAGGGGAAAAAAAACAGATCGCCCGAATTTACGCGTGGACCTCCGCTCGCTCGACTTCCGCCTCCGCAAGACTTCTTCAGCGTCATCTTCTTCAGCGTCCGCCCCCCAGCGTCCGCCCACATCCGTCCACTCGTACCTCTTCAGCGTCCGCCCACCGCAGACCTCAGACCTCTTTAGCGTCCGCCCACCAGCGTCCGCCCACATCCGCCCACATCGGCTCGACTTCGCCGTCTCGACTTCGCTCCAGCTTCGCCGTCTCCTCGAACCCGCCGTCTCCTTGAACTCGCCGTCCACATCCATTGCCATCACCTTATTTGAATTCAGGTGGGTTTTTTTTAATTTTGTATGTTAGTTTTTTTCGGAGTGATTTGATACCTTTTTATTCAGTTTTTGGTATTGATCATATCAATTATAGATTAGATGCTTGGAATTCTATCAATTTTTTTTATCATATCAATTTTTTCAGTTTAATGTTAAATTGGATATGAGCTTCAAAAATTGTTTAAATTATCGTAATGAAATTGTTTATTGAAATTGAAAGATGAACTTGAGGACGATTTTCTATAGATTTTGAACTTCTTATATGTGATAATTTGATAGCTTGTATGGACACGCCAACAATTCTCTCACGTGATACAACAATGGTTGAAGATGAGAACAAATATATTGCCCTTGACCTTGACGGCGATGACTATGGTTTACTATCTACGACAAGTTTTTTCTCTCAGGTGATAATATCTTATTGTCTATTGTGTACTACTATCCAATGACATATACCAAAATAGTTGTCTTTTATAATGGGTTTTATAATA
>BQKN01059531.1:0-10590 GCA_022839385.1 Asparagus kiusianus
CTCCAGCGTCATTGGTTCTTTGTTGGCAAACTCTCGATGCTTCTTGCTGCCCCATCGCGAGTTTGAGGGGGGATGTTAGAGTATATTTATGTGTCACAAGGGCATTTTGGTCTTTTCCTAGCTAGCCCTGTTTTCTATATATATGCCTATTATGCTTGTAAACCTAACTCTCTAATAACTTTGCTATTGCAATGAATACTGCTCTCTTGTTCTGTTTTTATTCATTTTTGAGTGAAGGATTATTGAATCCAACAGTTTCATCTGTGAATCTATTAAGCCCTCGTGGTTTCATCTGCGAATCTATTAAGCCCCCGTGGTTTTTTCGACTCTATTAAGCCCATGTGGTTTCTTCTGCGAATCTATTAAGCCCCGTTTGAAATTCAAAGCACGGGGCTTAATAGATTCGCAGATGAAACCACAGGGGTTTAATAGAGTAAAAACAAAAGAATGAGGGTTTAATAGATTCGCAGATGAAACCACAGGGGCTTAATAGAGCCGAAAAAAACCACGGGGGCTTAATAGATTCGCAGATGAAACCACGGGGGCTTAATGGAGTCGAAAAAAACCGCGGGGGCTTAATGGATTCGCAGATGAAACCATAGGGGCTTAATAGAGTTTGAGTTCTCACTATCCTGTATAATTTGTTAGTTATATTTAATTGTCTGCTATTGTTAGTTATATTTAATTGTCAATATCCTGTATAATTTGTTCCCTTCATCTTTCTTGACTTGTGGATAATTACTCAATGGTCCCTAATTCTTCGTATTTGTTATTGTTAATTATATTCAATTGTATGAGATACGTTCCTTTCACGAAGTTCAGCTCTGATCTTCTGGATAAGTACTTGGTCTCTAATTCTTCAATATCTGTTATCATTAATTATTATGTAATTGGCATTATCCTGTTTAGATATGTTCTTTTCATAAATTTGCAATGTGGCTTTGGATATTCAGCCGTACGTGAACCTGTTTAATTGCTAAGAAAAATGAACTATCGCTGACAAAATACTAACTGGTGCCGTCATTGCTAGCTTTTGTGCTTGATCGTAGTTTCTTATTTGGCCCATTGATCATTGACAAAATTCCATTCAGTAGATTTTTGACTGAACAATGATGTGCTATATGCTAAAGTTTTTTTTGTTTTTTTTTTTTTCTCGTCTCCTACATATATTACAGAGCAACCAGGTGCCATTCATCGTTTTCGTTTCCTTCGTTTTTCCGCCATTTATTGCCAGTATCTCAAGCTCGGTAATGCTTATATGATGTAATTGTGTAGGATGTACTCTTGCAACTTCCTAGCTGTTGTATAGAAAGATGATTAGAAAGCCTTTTTTTTTTCTTCTTATTTTGTTGATTTTGATTCAGAATTTGTGTCACCAGCGCGTCAGTCAATAAGCAAATCTAACTACACATATAAACATTATTTTCAAAAAATCTAAATTCTCATCTTTATGGTCAACAAATTGCCAAAATTGACCGGAAAAATTGCTATCTACATAAGAAACAAACTACTCTACAATGTACTCTTTGAACTTGTATTCTTCTTTCTGAAAAGCAAACGGCACCCTGCACTCGCTATAGCAACTAGCACACAGGCAGAAATGTGAGCTGGTCTCCTTCAACATCAATCCACCAACTCTATACTTACAAACCCCACAAGAGTATTTGCCCCTCCGAGCTCTGTCGCCAGCCTCCAACTTAACCAGGGAGCTCATCACCCCAAAACCTCGATCTGGGTCATCGAACCAATCGATGAACTCACGAAATGAAATATTCACATCTTCTCCGCCTCCATTGATTCCGATCAAATCGGTAAAACCTAGAGAGGGAAGATAGACGACCCTTAGATATCTCAAATAATCATGAACTTTAACGCCGCCATCTGATGCTCGGCATAAAAGAGCATCAAAGGCTGCACGCTTGCGTTTCTCCGGCGAACCATAGCATATAGGTGATATAATCGCGAAGAACATCTTGTAGTCTATCTTTCCAGAACCCGTAACATCCAATACCGCCCAAAATTTCCTGTCGATTGCTCTCACCGCACTTTGGAACGTCTCGGGCGGTAGGAAATGCAGGAGCCTGCGAAGAACAAGCTCGAGTTCGGATTTCCTTATCGATCTTTCGCTTGTCCTAGCTTCAATTCCTTCCATCTCTCTCTTCATAACCCCGACGTTGCATCTCCCTAGCTTCGTCGCTCTCTGAACCTCTCGAATCCGAAGTGCATCGATCAACAATTTTCTCTCGCCGGCCTTCTCATCGACCAATTTGAACTTAGAGGCATCCTCGACTATCCAATTTACGCTACCGCCCTCTTCGCGTCTCCTCTTCAACATCTTCAAGTGTCTCAGAGCATCGTACACTTCTATCCGATTCGTCATCTTAAAAGCTTCGCTCAGTGATTTCATCGCTTCTCGATCCTCGCCCGAGCCCAGTAAACACACGGCCCGATTCAGCTGGGCCCGCCAGTGGTCCGGTCGAATCTCCAAGACTCTGGCGTACATCTCACTCGCTCTCCGGTACCTGCCGACGTCCTTAAATAGCCCGCCGAGATTGTAAAGCGCGTCCAAATGATCGGGTTTGAGGTCGATCGCCCTCTGAAATGACAGCATTGCCCTCTCGTCGTCCCCGACCGAATGAAGAACCGACCCGAGGTCACAATGTGCATCGGCGAAGTCGGGTTTTAAGAGAACGGCCTCCTCGAGAGCTTTCTCTGCGGGAAAATAATCTCCGACGCCGAACAGAGCGCTGCCTAAGAGCTTCAAAGCTCGGTAATGGGCAGGGCAAAGGATCGCGGCCTCGCGATAATGCTCGCTGGCGTTGATCAACAGCCCTTCGTTTTCCATCGCGATCCCCAAATTTACGTGGACTTGAGGTAAGAGATTCGCCCACCCGATCGAATCGCTCTCCGCTAGCTTCAGAGCGGTGGAGTAGCGATCTTTCGCTTCCGACGATCGTTCGAGCGACATTAGGCTGTTACCCAGTTGATAATGGGCTCGAGCGTCTGTCGGTTTGAGCTCGATCGCCCTCCGAAAGCTCCCGATCGCTTCGTCGAACAGTTTCCGATCGTAGAGCGTCCTTCCGATCGCCATGTGGCCGGCAAAAGCTTCGCTTGTCGTCGACGACTGGTCAATTCTGAGACGGATTTCTCTCAATTTCTTCGAGAATGCTCTGGTTTCGCTCGGATTCTCGTCTCTTGCTCTGTCGATCTCCGAACTGAGGTCAGTCGACCATCCGCCGAAGGGGATCGAATCTTTTGCGACGGCCTTCAGCCTCGAAGCCCTAATTCGAGCTTTAATCGCAATCTCGAGCTCCTCAACCGCTGTCCAGGTACTCTCGTAGTCAACCTCCTCATGATTAGGGTTAGCGTTCTGGACGGCGTCGAGATTAGGGTCAGCGTCTGGGAAAAGGGCGGCGAAATCACGGTCAACGTCGCCGGCGCCGTCGTTGTAGGTCTGGATCAAGCCGGCGAGAGAGAGGCCGACGCTAGGGTTTGGAATGAAGTCGGAGTAAGATCGGAAAACCTCGTCGACGACGGAGGAGAGCTGATAGGGGGTGAAGCTGACGGCGGGGTTAACGGCGGCGACTAGATCGGCCATTTCTTGACGGTCGAGGGCGCCGTCGCCATTAGCGTCGAAGCGGTCGAAGATTAGGCGGACCTTTTCGCGCCGTGACGGCGGGCGGTCGATGCCGTTAGAGATGACGGCGTGAGACATGGTTAAGGGCTTGGATTAATGGGAGGGATTAGAGTAATTAAAGATGGGATTGGATGAGCTGGGTATTATTCATAGGGAGTAGGTTTTAATGATAAAATGTCGTTTTTATCCATTTGTTCATGCCACAGGTTGGAGTTTTTTATTTTTTATATTTATATTTTTAGTTGTTAGTTTCAATAGGTGTTACATTCTTGATCTGTTATAATGTTTCTTATTATTAATCATTCTAGTTATGTTCGCCTATCGTAGTAAGTGATGAATCATAAAATTGGATGATTCATTTCGTTCTTACTGATCTGCACATAGCTATTTAAATGGAAAATGTGCAAATTTGCGATGCTTTACTTGTGTCATGCGTTACTAGGGGTGTTCATTCGGGCCTAAGGCTCGGTGTCCGGCCCGAACCTGGCCCGGCCCGAACCCGGCTTGGGCTCGGGACAGGCTCTGAAAACTCAGGCTGATCGGGCTCCAAGCCCGAGTTGTCTTAGTGAAGCCCGGGCCGGACCCGGAAGAAGAGAGCTAGGATAATGGGGGAGGCGGGAGGATAATACCTCTGAGAGGGGACGTCGATCTCGAGCGAGGTGGCGATCGAGTTCTCGTGGCGGTGCTGCTGGCGATCGAGCGCTTCGTGGTCGCGGATATGAGAGTGATCGACGTTGGGAGGAAGAGGGATCTGAGAATTGGGGGAAGTGGGTTTTGATTTTTTGGGGAGAATGAGAACTGGCCAGTGGGTTTTGATTTTTTGGGAAGAAGGAGAACGCTGCCAGCGGGGTTTTGATTTTTTCCCTTGAGATCCGCGATGTTTTTTTCAAAAAAACCCAGGCAGCGCACCAGTAGGAGAACTGGCCAGCGCTCCTACAGTATTCTATATATAAATATATATATATATATATATATATATACTCTCTCTCTCTCTCTCTCTCTCTGATGAAAACTTGTGTCAACTTAAGTGGATAGGGAATAGTGTGTCCACCAGAGTTTTTAACCACTCATATTGCCTAGGGATCCTTATATTATATAAAAATGTGTTTTATATTAATAAATGTGTGGCTAGGAATTTTAGTGGACATCAACTTAAGTTGATAGGAGTCTTGCTCTATATACTCTCTCTTAACATTGTATACTCTATAATTGTGATGCGACAAATTCTAAAATAAATTTATAATTGTTAGTGATTAACTGATTATTAATAAAAAAATTATTTTTATCATTTTAATTTCTATGATTTTTTGTATTTATAAATTGTATAATTACAAGTGATTAATAATATGATTGATTTTTTATCAAAATTTTGTTTAATTTATTGTTATTTACTCTTGAAAATTTTTTAACAAAAAAATTAAAAAAATGACTGGGCCGGTCCGTTGCCCGGCCTGCTCTGGCCCGGGTCCGGGCTATGGGTTTTGCCCGACCCGGGCCGGATTTTCCGGGTCGGGCCGAATCAGACCAGCTTGTTTGGACAGGCCTATACGTTACATGGAGTTAAAATGAACATTATTATTATTATTATTATTATTATTATTTTAATCTAGAAGTTGCACAAAGTACAATTTATGGGCTCAAATTCTAACATGCATTCACTCATGACATCAGAGCATCTCCAACAAGTTTCTAGTTGAGAGTCCTTGTTGGAGAGCTCTCAAGACCTCTCAAGACCATTACTCACCATTTTCAATGTCGCATCACATGGGAGACCTCCTAGCTAATGTTGATCTCCAACAAACTCCTAGTTAGGAGCTCCAACGATATCAAAAAAAATCCCTCTTCTATTTTATTTTTGTTACTCATTACTTTCAATTATATTTAAACCTCTTTTATTTGATTTGGTTGGGTGTGCGGCTCGTTGGATCGGTAGAGTATTGAATAAAGTGGTCGTTGGCTCTTTGCCAAAACTTATCTTTGTGTTGCCCCGTACCTTGGATGGCGTCTTGACTCGTGTTCAGCCAAGCAGACACAAGAAGTTTATCCTCGTGGACAGCCCAATTTTCGGACCGCGTGTAAGTCTTCTTCTTCTTTGTGCTCAGTGTTTCTTGGGATGACACTTGTTATGTTGCCGATTGCGAGAACTCATGGATGCGGTGACCTTCTTCTACAACGTTTGTGTAGAATGACGGGTATAAGACCGATCATTCACTGGTGAGGAGTTGAGAGTAGAAGTTTTGGGAGGGATCCATGAGATTTGTATTTTGATAGGAAATATAGAGTTTTTTTATGAGAGAGAGTTGTGTGGAATGATTTGTGTAGTGAATTGAGAATTTATAGAAATTTTTTACTATTTTTTTTATTTTTTAATCTCAACGGCTATTTCTTAACAGCTATTTCCAAACTTTTTTTTGGCTCAAAGAATAACATAGTGTAGTTGTTGGCTAGATAGAGCTTTTTGTGCAAAAAAAAAAAAAAATATTCCCTGGGAGCTCTCAAGCGATTCACAAATTTGTGGAGCGCTTGGGAGCTCCACTAAGCCCCACTTCCTACCCGTTGGCCACATCAGCCTAAGAAGGTCGCCTAGGAGCTTGTTGGAGCACCCCAACAAGCTCTCACCGCCACTTCAGCCTTAGGAGGTGGGGTGAGAGCTTGTTGGACTTGCCCTCACAAAGCACTCATTTTCTTCATCGTGGCATGACGAAGTCCATACCGACGTTATGTCAACACGAATCATGTCTTTTTTCTTAAGAATTTCGTGAACTCGAGTTCATGACAGTAAATATTATTATTTTTATTAAGTGCACTCGAGTTATTAAATGAATATCAGCCGTTAAATCATTGAATTTCAAAACTTAATGCACAGATTTAAAGATTGATATTTAAAGTCATAGACCATATTTGTTGAATACTTTCTACTTATATACATCTGAAAATGATTCTTTCCATCTGGGGCTATATTACCAGGCCGGTATTAAAATTAATACATAATGATTAGATTGGTGTTCTGGAATCACTTTTGGAGTGTTTTGAAAACACTTTTGTAGAAAAACGTAATGGAATGGCTGCTTACAAAACAAGAAAAACACTATGGTAACTGAACAAACCCAGGCATTTAAGTATCATTTAAAAAAGTTAGGGTTCCCAACTTTTTAAAAATTAGCTTATAAGCTCATCTAACTAGGCCGCATATGACAAAACAAATCACTTTTCTACCAATACAAGTTTAAAGTTTTCTTAAAGCCCCATGAAAGTTAGCAAACAGTCACCTAAATCTTTATAACAACTAAAACTATTGCACTTAAGGGGCTGTTCGGTTATTTCCTAAAAACCAAGAAATGGAAATGGAAAACCAAGAAATCTCCAAATAACCCATTTCTTCCATTTCCATCCCTAAAACTCACCCACAACATCCAATAAAATATTATTTTCATTCAACAACTCATCCACATCATCTAATAAAATATTATTTTTATCTAACAACTCATCCACCATATCTAATAAAATATTATTTTCATCTAACAACTCATCCATCACCCTAATAAAATATTATTTTCATCCAAACATCACTCAACTCATCTCTTTTCATCATTTCAAATCACTCACATCATCAAATAAAATAATATAACAATTCACTTCATCTCATTAACATTTCATTTCTTCCATTTCATCCCAAAAAGTTATGAAAACACATTTCTTAAACTTTCCTCACATCACCCAATAATACAATGACAACTCATCTCATCTCATTTCATTTCTTATTTTTAAGAATGAACCGAACAAAAGAAAACAAGAAAACTACAGGAAATAGGTTTCTTATAATTCATTTCCTTATTTTTTTTGCCAACCGAACACATCAAAACTAGTTTTCTTAAAAAACCACTCACATCATCCAATAATAATGTGACAACTCATCTCATTTCATCTCCATTTCTTTGATTTCCTTTTTTTTTAGCAAACCAAACACTCCCAAAACAATTCTTTGATTTCCCACTTTTCTATTTCTTTGATTTCCCACTTTTTTATAGCCAAACGAACAGGCCCTAAGCATAATTGTTGAACTAGAAAACTGTGGAAATGGAGGAAAAAAGGGACATTAATTAGAGGAGCTTACAAAATGCAGCAAAAGGCGACGAGATCTTTGAGACTCAGAAGAGGAACGGCGATTGAACCAGACGACAATGGCGCCTGGCATAAGGATTATGGGAGTAAAAGGAGGGTTTCAGAGGAACGCATCCCTACAGAATTTCGCAGTACCTCGTAAATGTTGGACCGTTTCCAAAAAACCCCAAAATTTTAAAGCTGTTTCTTAGGAACCCTCTTTCTATTGTGAATTACGTCCCTCATAACCCATTGCTCAGCTCAAATTTGTCCCTTCAGCTCAAATCTACTCCTCTACGCAAATGGGAGAACCCAAGATTCACTATTCATACTACAATAAATACTACAGTAATATTTACTGTAGCAATCATGAAACTGGGCACTTTGTTTTTTGAAAAATATTATTGTAGCACACGGGAATACTGTAGCAGAGGCGAGTACTATGGCAATTCAAAAAATCCAAAAAAAATATGTAGTAGTTAAAACTGGGATTACTGTAGCGGGAAAAAAATATGTCATGCTTTGCACGGTGTTCACACTAGTTTGTTAGGCACGAACAAAGTTAACGATAGTTTGTCTGTTATACCCCTCTCCTCAACTCCTTTTTGCAGCCGTTCTAAAAGGCGCAACTCCCTTTAAACAATTTTTCACATGGATAACTCTAGTTAAACCGTACTTCTCCAGATTATTCATACGCTGCACATAAAAGTGTGGAGTCCCTCTACCTGGATTACCATCAAAATTGATGAGTTATCCAATCGCAACGATGTTTTTATTTCGATAAAAACACCATGGAAATGGAGGAAGCACGAAACATCATGTTTCCGAACACACCCTTAGTTAATATAAAATATATTATAACATATATGTTATATTTCATATATGATATTATTATAATACAATATATGTGTACGGAAATGGTCAGACTAGTATTGACAAACAAACTCAAAATGGTGTTTTCAAAACGCTTTGGGGGAAAAAACACAATGGCACGGTGTTTCTTTAGAAAAACACCACAAAAAACTCAAAATGGTATCCAAACGCATATCATGTTTGGGCTCAACTTTGAATCATGATTTTAAATCAAGTCATTTTATAGAGTGAATTTAAAAAACCCAAAACTATGGATTTCAAATTTCACCAAAGTAGTTGGTATTTATCAAATCCTCATCCCCGCAATCCCAACCCCTCAAAAACCCGACTCCTATTTTTTTCCTCTCTTATGCTCGTGCAGAAGTCCCGACTCCTCAAAATCTCGATCTCGATCTCTCTCCATCGCAGGTAGTCTCTTCCTCCTCTCCTCTACTCCCCCCCCCCTTCCCGTCGTCGGCCATCATCATCTCCTCTCTCTCTCTCTCTCTCTCTGAACCTAGGGTTAGGGTTTCGTAGACTTCGAAGAATCGACGGATGTGTTAGAGTATATTTATGTGTCACAAGGGCATTTTGGTCTTTTCCTAGCTAGCCCTGTTTTCTATATATATGCCTATTATGCTTGTAAACCTAACTTTCTAATAACTTTGCTATTGCAATGAATACTGCTCTCTTGTTCTGTTTTTATTCATTTTTGAGTGAAGGATTATTGAATCCAACATGGTATCAGAGCACGCCGATCTGATCGATCAAACGAAGACGACGAAGTCCCCGATCCGAGCGATCAAACGAAGACGACAAAGCGCCACCGTCGCCAGTTACACCAGATCCGTCGCCATCCGAGCTCGCCGACGCTAGATCCCTCAACGTGACCCCAGATCTGTCTCGCCGACCCAAGATCCGGTGCTCTCAGTGCTCGCCGAGTACGCCGTTGTTCTCAACTGCTTCTCTTCAGCTTGTGAACGAAAGAGTCCACCTTTGTTCAGCGGAAAGAGGAATCGAGCATCAAAGATGACGCCTTTGAGAGAGAGGCGGGGTCAGAGACGTTTTATTTGTGAGTGGGTTTTCATTGTTGCTGTTGATGTCTGATAGGTAGTCAATTAATTTGTTGGTGGCAATGTCTTGTGTTTATGTTGGGAACTTGGACCCACGGGTTACTGAATGGGATCTGGAGGATGAGTTTCGTACATATGGAGTTATAAGAAGTATTTGGATCGCTAGAAAGCCACCTGGTTATGCCTTTATTGGTTTTGATGATCGCCGAGATGCCCAAGATGCAATCTGTGACTTGGATGGTAAACATGGCTGGAGGATCGAGCTTTCCCACAACTCTAAAGATCATGGCGGAGGTGGGCGTGGTGGTCGTGATCGTGGTGGGCAACAAAAGCCATTTTCTTGGGGTCATCCTCGGAACAGTTATCCTCATTCATCCGCTGCATTGGTACCATCATCGGATCACCTGGGTCTGAATTCTTACAGGAGTCCTAATATCGATTCTATAGCTGAGCAGTTTGAGAGATTTATTGCAAGCCAGTTCCAGTTCCAGTCCCAAAGTCAGCGTCACCCTCAGTCTCAGCCCTATGCCACGTCCGTTCCATTTACCTCAGGTTTGTCATCATCAAATGGTTCAGGTATCATCTCGTCTCATTGGGTTTTAGACTCTGGGGCCTCCCATCATATGTCTCCTAACTGTTCATCATTTATATCCATGACTAGTAATCCCCCATCTACCTCTGTTATGACAGCTGATGGCACACCCATGCCATTAGCAGGCATTGGTACCATTCACACAACAAACATATCCTTATCTGATGTTTACTACATTCCAAAATTGACTATGAGTCTTGTTTCTGTTGGTCAATTATGTGATTCTGGATATTCTGTTCACTTTTCTTCTACCACCTGTCATGTGCAGGATCCAAAATCCAAGAAAACGATTGGGACAGGCCGTAGAAAGGGGGGGACTTTACGTTTTGGATGAC
>BQKN01059532.1:0-10402 GCA_022839385.1 Asparagus kiusianus
TATATTTATATATCTTATAAAACAATTTTCTTAAAAGTCCAAATTGAATATTTTCGAAAAATCTAGATTTTACAATACCTGTGCTGTTACTTCTCTCGCGGTCGACCGCCATGGTCGACTGTTAAAGTTTCTGGAGATTGTTACGGTCGACCGCCACGATCGACCATAAGAATTTTTTTTGATTTTATTTTCTTATCAGACTTCGATTTTTATTTGATAACGCTTCTGGACCCGATTCATCTACCACCTTCGATCTTAATTTTGAGCAAATCCAGACTGTCCCATCTTTTCTTCTATCAACCTGACCCTTTCATTTTCCCCAATTCGAATTTTCCCAAATTTCTGTCGATTTCTCCTCGCGGTCGCCCGCAGCTTGCTATCAATCGACCGCGGTCTTCCTTGAGGATCTCTCTTCATCGTTTCCTGTTGGAAATTTGTTGGGTAATCTCTCATCTCTCTCTTGTGCTCTATTTCAAAATCTAGGGTTTCTTTCACTTCCTATTCTAGGGTTTCTGTCACACCCCGCTTCCCAAAATACCGGGAAAACAGAACGTGAACAAGCCCGCGACGTATTAAGTTGAGTAGAAATAAATAATAAAACTCTTTCTACTCAATCTAATACGCTAAGCGTCAAAAATATAATATATGAAGTCACAGGTCCCCGATCATACATAGCAAGAGTATAATGAATAACTCAGAATGGAAAAGATACATTTCACAAATAGAATATCATCCAAGACACCGAGTTGTGTCAAACATGCCCTTATTACAAAACGGTCCAACTAAAAACATAAAGATACATAGTCCAACAGAAATAAAAGGAAAGTACTGCTAAAACAACCAAATCCAACACCAGACTAAAGTAAGGTTCTGCAAAAAAAAAAGATCTAGCGCTTATCAACTACTATAGAAAGAAAAAGTCTAAGCTTCAGATTGTTCTTCTGATCCATCTGGAAGACCTTACTGCTACAAATCCTCTGGCTCCTGTACTATCCCGAACTGAGGCTGACCGTCTCCTAAATCTGACGTACACCCAAAAAATAGGAGTACGTCAGTGCGTAAAACCCACGACAAGATCCCCAAGGCAGGAACAAATACAATAACAATATTGATAATATATGTGTGGTCAATGCGATAACCGAAATAGAAATAGAACATATGATGATAGTAATAACGATAGAGGCATGCAACTAGAATACAAATAATCAGAAGAATCCAAAAATCAACCAAGTAACAAGATCATGTAGCTAGCCATCCTATAATCATCCACATAACAAGGTCATACAACTAGATGGAATTAATACCTAAAAATCTACAACAAGAGACGTAGTACGTCGAGCAAAATAATCCAAACAAGGAAACTCTCATGTATATACCATATGTCTTAATTTGTAGATAATTAAATATTAATCCCGATCTATGTATGAAAGAAATATAACTGATCTATATCTCACAAGAATCCATAAATCCTAACCAAAATGACGACACCGATTCACCTTGACCCAACAACCAACCCCAGTAGCGACACCGATCCACTGGTAACAAGGCATGTAACTAGCCATCCTATAACAGGTCATTGGTTCATATCTCACACAGAGTCAACGCTCATATTATCGGATAACTGACTGTTCGCATATCCCCCATGTGCATCCAATCAAATAGATTCATGAACCAAAGTAGCGACACCGATCTACTTTGACTCAACCAATCAGCCCCAGTAGCGACACTTGTAAAACCCCATACATTTTGATAATTTATGGAAGTGCCAATCAGCGCAGTGGAGGCATGGAATGAGATGATGATCAACAAATTCAAAGAATCTAGTTTTTAGTTCGTGAGTCGACTCATAACTCATCATGAGTCGACTCATCAGGTCGAATCGACCCATGACTGTCATGAGTCAACTCATGATATCGAGTCCAGTTGTCATAAGTTTCTACTAAGTCGACTTATCAGTTTATGAGTCGACCCAAGAGTCATGAGTTGACTCATAACTGACCATGAGTCGACTCATCGAGGGTTTTTTGGTTTTTGCTGTTCAGGTTTGTTTGGGTTGCGGGTCGGGTTTTAACTATGTATATATTATCTCCTATACCCGAAAACACCTTTTTCATCAGTTCTCCCCAGATAAACCCTAGCCTCCTTTCCCCCTCTAAACCCTAGTTTGTTTTTGGGTGTTTTTGGGAGATTTTCGGGGGATTTTAGCAGCTTCTTGTGGTTTGCAGCGAAGGGAATTGTTCTTCATCACACCTAAGGCGAGTAACATCTCGTCCAATCCTTTTCCCATGTTTTTAAGAGTTTTTCTTAATGTTTTCATGAGGTTTATTGAGCCTAAGAAGTATTTTCAAGTATAACTCGATGCTCTCATTAGTGTAGATGAAAAAATCATGTGTTAAAGATTTCAAAATCCTCACCAACGAATGCTTTTGATGAAACCCAGATCTAGGAATTTATTTAAAGAATAAAAATATGAGTTTTTATTTCGATTACATGCTCTCATACATGTTTAGGGATTTAATATTAGATCTAACATGCAAGATTTTATTTTCCATGTTTTATACGAATTTTACACTGTCTCATATGTTTAGAACTGATAATATATTGTTTGGGTTTGATGAATTCGATTTTATATGAATTTTTGCAAAAATAACACAGCATGCACGAACAGGAAAAACCCATCTGTTCAGTCGACTGTGAATCGACCGATGCCCCCAGTCGACTGTGAGTCGACTGATGGCCCCAGTCGACTGACGAGTGATTTATTTTTAATTCTGTTTTTGTTTCTGTTTAAATCACCTGTATATATATATATATATATATATTCAAGTATACTGTTTATTATTTTGAGTACAAGGATCCGCCTCGTTTATCGAGTATTAATTTCAGTATTTATGGTTTCGTCTACACATGTAAGATGAGACATTTGTCACAAGCTTCGATCTGTACATCGAGACACGTGCAAGAATAGGATATGTTTTCTTTAATATTTGCATCACATGTTTTATATACACAGTCCTCGTGTTGGACTATAATCCATCAAAGTCCTCGTGTTGGACTATAATCCATTAAAGTCCTCGTGTGTGACTATAATCCATTACAGTCTTATATTGGATAATTGCTAAACCTTGAGTATGTTTCTTAACCAAGTTTGGAACACGACATATTATATGAGGCTAGGACATGATAGCTACCTAGGCTGGATATGTCTCTTATTGTAACTTTGACAAGTTTATGTTTATCGGTAGAGATGTGTTTGTTTTCTTTTCTTTATTGTTTCCTGTATTAGACTTCGGGTTTGGTATTTAGGGATTTACAATTTGAGATACAAGGTATATATATGAGGGTTTCCTTGTTTGGATTATTTCGCTCGACGTGCCTACGCTCGTGTTGTAATTTCCTAAGTATCGAAACCCATTATTGTTAGGATAAATGATCTTATATTGTTATGTATTAACTGTATTTTTCATATACAATGAGCCCTATCCCTTGGGGTTAGTTGTGATGTTGCTCGCTAGCGCTTTGACGCTCGTTGTCCCTCCCCCTTTCAGGTAACGAGCCAGGAGCCCGGAGAGTCACAGGTTGAGGGCGATTCTTATTAGCGCCCGTCTATTCACTTATTAGATGTATTTCATTTTGTACTCCACTTGAGACATTTTTAGACTTGAGAGATTTATATTCTAGAGTTGTAAAGGTTGTGTGCCTTATTTCATGTATCAGATGTTATGTACCTTGAGACATGTTGAGATCTCCAGACTATTATTATTCATTTCAGACATTGACTATGTACTCCAGCTTATTTGGTTGATGAGATGTATTAATTTGAGTTCTATCATTTCATCATGTATTTATTGTAGAATCTTTTACTTGCTTTGTACCTACACCCGTTGTTAAATCCACTAGAGAGATAGTAATTATGATGGTGAAACATGTTATTACACGGTGTGGTGCATGGCAGGTTTGATATTTCTGGTTTCACCTTGGACTGCAGCCTTGTGTGAACCCAGGGGCGTTACAGTTGGTATCAGATCTCTAGTTCTAGTATCCTTAGGATCATCTTGTGTCGAGTCGTGGAGCTAGGTTAGAGTTTCTTAGGATTCATGTATAGAGTCCGCTAAGGATTTACTAGTATGAGTGAGGACGGTATATGCGTATATCTCAAAATTTTGAGAATTTTTTTTTTTATGACAACTATTTTTTCTTAAAGTATATGCGTGGATACTATATGATGTGAAAATCGTATTGTGATATATTACGTATGTATATATATCTACTTTGACTCATGAACTTTTATTTTATTATGACTAGAGAGAAATGGTAGGACGTGGCAGACCTCACACTCGCAGAGCTGCTTAGGCAGAGCCGTAGCAGGATCGACCCGAGCAAGAGCAGGCACAACCTGAGCCGCAGCAGGCTCCCCAGTACCTTATTGATCTCATGGCTCCTATCGTAGCTAGGATGGCAGTGATTGAGGAGCTTGTGGCGAGTCATGTCGCGCCACCGACACCACCACCACCTCCAGTAGTTCTACCATAGGGGATACCAACCATCCTAATCAGAGAGAGACCCAGAGGTAGCACCTGCAGCTATTCCACCAGCGGTACCAGATAGAGCCACAGAGCAGGAGGTTTGGCTCCGCTTGGTAGAGAGGTACCAGAAGATGAGAGCACCGGGTTCCAGGGCTCTTCAGACCCACTTGTAGCCCACAAGTGAAAGAAGGATGTGAGTAATGTCCTAGACATACTCAATGTAGACACAGTTCAGAAGCAAAGGCTAGCATGATATAGTCTTAAGGGGGATGCCGGGATGTGGTACCGATTCCAGTTTCCATCAGAGCAGCGGATGATCCTCACTTGGGAGGATTTTGTTTACTTCTTTGATGCTCAGTATGTTTCTTCCACAGCATAGACTGGAAAGGAATTTGAGTTGTCCCATTTGACTCAGGGGGACATGTCAGTTGCAGAGTTTGAGAGAAAGTACATGGAGTTGCTGCATTTTACGGGGATATGGCAGACAGGAGAGCGTCAGGCTCAGATGTTCCTAGCAGGGCTTCGCCCTAATCTTCGATGATACCTCATCTCGAGGAAGTTCTATTTAGTCAGGGAGGTAGCAGAGGCCGCCACCTCACAGGAGAATGAGATGGCTATGTTTCAGAAGGACAAGGAGGGGAAGACTAAGACGGGACAGATTGGAGACAAGGGGAAGAACAAGAGGCCCTTGTTAGGACATCAGCAGCAACAGCAGTAGGGCCCTCATAAGAGGGGACCCCAGCAGGATCAGAGGGCACATCAGCAGTGCAAGTTTCAGGGGGTATGCTTTAACTGTCGTAAGGTGGGACACAAGGCATCAGAGTGTCGTAGTGCACCAGCAGGAGCTCAGCAGGGTAGGGGTCCGAACCAGCAGCAGCCACGACAGCAGGGTCGAGGTCAGGCTTGAGGCACCGCCAGCAGCGTAGAGGCCAGTGGGGCAGGTTTGAGCAGTCCAGGAGGCCCCCAGGGGCAGATTGTCCTATATTTTCCAGAACCAGTGGTAGAGCAGTCTCCAGCACCAAGCAGATTATATGTAGTGGTTCCTCGTGATCATGGTGCCAGCGGTGCAGTTGTGGAGGGTACGTTCCTCGTGAATTCCTTTCCCACCCGTATTCTTTTCGATTCAGGAGCTTCGCATTCTTTCATTTCGTATGCTTTCATGGTTAGACTCCAGCTTGTAGCTCATTCGTTAGACACTCCTTTATCAGTTTCTACCCCTTTAGGAGAGGTATCGCTTCTGGAGAGCGTTTGTAGGAGGTCTATTATTAGTTTAGACGAGTCCGAGTTCATAGTCGATCTGATAGTTTTGCATATGTTCGAGTTTGATGTCATCCTTAGTATAGATTGGTTGTCGTCCTACCATATTAGTATCGACTATTTTGCGAAGACAGTCAGATTGCGAGCGTCCGATTTGGTCCGAGATGATTGTGGCCACTTCTCAGGGCAATCACTTTGCGGAGTCATTTCTGGCGTTCATCGATGAGGTGATGTGACATGACTAGAGTTATGGTTTGTTGGAGCCTAGAGTTGTCTCGGATTATCAGGATGTCTTTCATGACATACCTGGGTTACCTCCTATGAGAGAGGTTGAGTTTTGTATTGAGTTGCAGCCGGGCACAGCCCCAATATCCCGTGCACCCTATCGCATGGCACCAGCTGAGATGAGGGAGCTTCAGACCCAGTTAGAGAGTTGTTAGCTCAGGGTTTTATTCATCGGAGTCATTCTCCGTGGAGCGCGCCGGACCTCTTCGTGAAGAAGAAGGATGTCAGTATGAGATTGTGTATAGATTATTGGGAGTTGAACAAGGTCACTATCCGAAATAGGTATTCACTACCTAGGATTGATGACTTGTTCAACCAGTTGCAGGGAGCGCAGTTCTTCTCGAAGATTGATCTTCGTTCTGGTTATCATCAGTTGCGGGTTCGAGAGACGGATCTCCCTAAGACCGCTTTCCTCATGCGATATGGATCTTTTGAGTTCTTGGTCGTGCCATTCGGACTGACCAATGCACCCGCGGTATTCATGGACTTGATGAAACGGGTTTTTCATCCCTTTTTAGATCAGTTCGTGATTGTTTTCATCGACGACATCCTCATTTATTTAAGATCGGAGGCAGATCATAAGCAGCATCTCCGATTAGCTTTGCAGACCCTACGGGAGCACCAGTTATACGCCATGTTCAGCAAGTGCGAGTTTTAGCTTTCAGAGGTCAGATTTCTTGGCCACATCATCAACAGAGAGGGCATATCAGTAGACCCAGCTAAGGTTACAACAGTGCTTGATTGGGAATCGCCAAAGACGGTGACGGAGATTCGTAGCTTTTTGGGTTTAGCAGGTTATTACAGGAAGTTCATCCAGGACTTCTCAAAGATTTCGATGCTATTTACACGCCTTACGAAGAAGGGTTTATAGTTTATTTGGAGCACAGAGTGCCAGGAGACCTTTGATACATTGAAGGCTAAGTTGACTACAGCACCAGTTTTGACTATTCCGAGCAGCGACATGACATTCGTCGTCTACACAGATGCATCTTTGGCAGGATTAGGAGGCGTCCTTATGTAGACTCAGAGAGTAGTAGTTTACATCTCACGGCAGTTAAGAGTGTATGAGCAGAACTATCCTACTTATAACTTAGAGTTAGCAGTAGTGGTATTTGCACTGAAGTCATGGAGACACTATTTGTATGGTGTGCAGTTTGAGTTGTTCACAGACCATCAGAGTCTGAAATATCTTTTCTCTCAGAAGGAACTCAACCAGAGACAACGAAGATGGATTAAGTTTATCAAGGACTACGAGTTCGCGATTCAGTATCATCCGAGGAAGGCGAACGTTGTAGCAGATGCTTTAAATAGGAAGCGTCGACATCAGGTTGCGGCTTTGAGATGCTCGTTACATCGAGACCTTCTCACCCTTAGCCAGTTTGATTTTAGACCTGAGGATGATGGTACCAGTGTATTTTTGGGAGCTGTGTTAGTGCAGCCATCTTAGAGTGACAGAGTTGTCAGAGCTCAGTTAGAAGACTCTTGGATCCAAATTCGTAAGGAGGAGATTTCCAAAGAGCCTAAGGGCCGATTGGACCATTGGAGCAGATGGAGGTCTACGGATGAAGGGTAGATTAGTTATGCCAGCCAGTGCAGAACTGAAGAGGGAGTTATTTGATAAGGCGCACCGTATGCGATACACGGTACATCCAGGGACTACCAAGATGTACAAGGACCTGAAGAGACATTTCTGGTAGAGTGGCATGCGAAGAGAGATTTCAGAGTATGTGGCTAAGTGTTTTACCTGTCAGCAGGTGAAGGCAGAGTATCAGAGATCGGTAGGGACACTTCAGCCGTTGCTTATTCCAGAGTGGAAGTGGGCAGATATTTCTATGGACTTTATTGTAGGGTTGCCAAAGTCAAAGAAGGGGAATGATTCGGTTTGGGTGATAGTGGACCGGTTGACGAAGTCAAGACATTTTATTCCAGTGAGGACTATTTATACAGCCGAGGCGTATGCGAGGATCTTCGTTCGAGAGATAGTTCGACTTCACGGGGTTCCGGACCCGATCATGTCGGGTCGAGAATCAGTATTCACTTCACATTTTTGGAGGAGCTTCCAGGACTCGTTTGGCAGCAGACTATCTTATAGCAGTGTATTCCACCCACAGACGGATAGTCAGACGGAGAGGGTGAACCAGGTGTTAGAAGACATGTTGTGGGCTTGTGTCATTGACTTTCAGGGTAGCTGGGAGGAGCATATTCTACTGATAGAATTCGCTTATAACAATAGTTATCAAACGACGATCGGTATGGCCCCATATGAGGCATTATACGGGAGACCTTGTAGAGCACCGATATGTTAGGCAGAGCCGAATGATAGCTTGATGCTTGGACCGGAGCTTGTGAGGAAGACTGCCGAGAAGGTAGCATTGATCAGGGAACGGATTCTAGCTGCTCAGAGTCGGCTGAAGAGTTATGCAGATAAGAGGCGAAGACCCCTAGAGTTTCAGATTGGGAATTTGATTATGCTGAAGGTATCGCCTATGAAAGGCGTACAGCGATTCGGGAGGCGAGGGAAGCTTGCACCGAGATATATTGGACCTTTCCGGATTTTAGAGCGCATTGGAGCTGTGTCATATAGACTAGATCTTCCAGCTTCTATATCTAGTATACACAACGTATTCCATGTTTCTATGCTCAAGAAGCACTTTCATGATGAGGAGCAGCAGCGAGTGTTGGATGTACCGGAGATTAAGCTTCGAGATGATTTAACTACTATTAAGATCCCAGTGTCTATACTTGCTAGAGAAGACAAGAGACTCAGGAACAAGGTGATTCCATAGGTGAAAGTTTAGTGGAACCGAAGTGGAGTTGAGGAAGCTTCTTGGGAGCGTGAGGAGGACATGCGACGCGACTACCCACACTTGTTTGAGCAGGTAAATTAATTAAATTATTTATGATGTGTGTTCTTACTTGTGTTTTTATATATATCTTGATATTTATATTTAACACTAGAATGAAAGTATTTTCACTAGATTCTTAATCTTTCGGAACGTATGATATATATATGGGGGGTTCCTTGTTTGGATTTTTCGCCCGACGTACTAGTTCCGTTAGATTAGGGGTTGAGTAAGAATATTATCATTTTAGATCGTTAAGTATGAATATTACTATATGCTTATCTAAAGTTAATATTACGAGATGTGTATGTGTGCGGGTTGGATTTGACCCTCGTCATGTTTTTCAAGTATCATTATGTGCTAGATATGGTTTTTGAATTTCGAGGACAAAATTCTTTTAAGGGGGGAGAATGTAAAACCCCGTACATTTTGATAATTTATGGAGGTGTCAATCAGCATAGTGAAAGCGTGGAACAAGACGGCGAGCAGCAGATTCGAAGAATCCAGTTTTCAGCTTGTGAGTCGACTCATAACTCATCATGAGTCGACTCATCAGGTCGAGTCAACCCATGACTGTCATGAGTCGACTCACGATATCGAGTCCAGTTGTCATAAGTTTCTGCTGAGTCGACTCATTAGTTTATGAGTCGACCTATGAGTCATGAGTCGACTCATAACTGACCATGAGTCGACTCATCGAGGGTTTTCTAGTTTTTGTAGTTCGGGTTTGTTTGGGTTGCGGGTCGGGTTTTAACTGTTCATATATTATCTCCTCTACTCGAAAACACCTTTTTTCATCAGTTCTCCCCAGAGAAACCCTAGCCTCCTTTCCCCCTCTAAACCCTAGTTCGTTTTTGGGCGTTTTTGGGAGATTTTCGAGGGATTTCAGCAGCTTCTTGTGGTTTGCAGCGAAAGGAATCATTCTTCATCACACCTAAGGCGAGTAACATCTCGTCCAATCCTTTTCCCACATTTTAAAGAGTTTTTCTTAATGTTTTCATGAGGTTTATTGAGCCAAAGAAGTATTTTCAAGTATAAATCGATGCTCTCATTAGTGTAGATGTTAAAATCATGTGTTTAAGATTTCAAAATCCTCACCAACGAATGTTTTTGAGGAAACCCAGATCTGGGAATTTATTTAAAGTATAAAAATATGAGTTTTTATTTCGATTACTTGCTCTCATACATGTTTAAGGATTTAATGTTAGATTTATCATGCAAGATTTTGTTTTCCATGTTTTATACGAATTTTACACTGTCTCATATGTTTAGAACTGATAATATATTATTTGGGTTTGATGAATTCGATTTTATATGAATTTTCGTAAAAATAACACAGCATGCACGAACAGGGAAAACCCCTCTGTTCAGTCGACTGTGAGTCAACCGATGCCCCCAGTCGACTGTGAGTCGACTGATGGCCCCAGTCGACTATAAGTCGACTGACGAGTGATTTATTTTTAATTCTGTTTCTGTTTCTGTTTAAATCAC
>BQKN01059532.1:14492-37214 GCA_022839385.1 Asparagus kiusianus
TGTGGGGGGGGGGGGGGGGGGGATTTTGAGAATCTAACTTAAAAAAAGATACGAACTTGGGGCACCAAAGTGCAAATAACCCAAAATAAAATTCTAATAACTCAATCCCCTTTTACATCTCACAAACCTCGCCGATTGCCCTACCATAACCTGAAGGAAGCCGAGCTCGAGATTGTCGGTTGCAAATAAAGAGCGGATGAAAAAGAAAAAGAGATGGATGAGAGACTAGAAGATGAGGTAACTATAAGAAGGGTTAGGTGATTAATCACATTTTAATCAATTATTCTGACAAAAGTATCAGCTTTCTAGCCAAATCAGCTAGTTCTTGGAGGAACTTGTTTTACCTCGACATATCATCACAAGCCCTGCCACCATCAGCGACTTACACTATATTTAAAATAGCAACCAAACAATGAAAACTTAGTAAAGCTGAGTACATGCCCCACATTTCTATGCTTTCCACCCATTTACATTGTCAAATTGTGCAAACAAACAACCCCTAACTTCTTACCCTTCTACCCTCGTAATGACAGCATCATCAGCACTTTCTCAAAATCGAATCCAATGCTGAGGTTAAAAGTGTCATTCTTTAATAGCTTGCGAAGGAGGCTGAAGAAAAAAAACCGCATTAATTTCCCCCAATCGAGATCGTTGAAATTTTCGAATCCGCGAAACGTTCGTAGCGAAACCCCGCAGCTCCCACGCCCGAAACATCTCCTCTTACCGAATATACCCCTGCTTATTTCCCAAATTACCCCTGAGCTCCACTAAAATCCACATTCGCATTAAACTCTCTGCTGACTCGTGGCCCAGGATTTCAGTCCAAGACGACGTAGGGTAGCTCCGTCTTTTACTTCGTCAGCCCAGACCCCGCATTCAAATTTCTGCCGCCTCCGTTATAATTTCCCCATTCTCGAATCCGACCATAAATAGATCGGCGGAGGAGTGCGGTAACCGGCGGCCGTGACCAGACCGCGGAGGTTCTCTGGGATCGGCGATATGATAATGGATGAAGAAATGGAGGAGCCCTCCAGAGGGGATTTTTTTAGTTTGGAGATCGATCTCGATTACGAGTTCGATGCTGTTCGATACTTCGATTTCAGTAGAGAGGAGTCGTTTGCTGAAGCTTGGGAGGCTCAGCTGTGGTTCGAGACCGCCGGGAGTTATCCCCCTTCTCGTACAAACCCTAACCTTATTGATCTTTGCCTTTTTATCGTTACGTTTGAAATTTAGGGTTTTTGATCCAGTGACTGTTTATTGGCTTAGTTTTGCTTAATATTTGGCTTTTTCTTGAATTTCTTGCTTTTTATTCTTTATTGCAGAAGGATTTTATGTAAATTTGACGAGAAAGGGATAAAGTTTCTTTTTTCCCCCTTGTAAATGTTTAATAGGTTATTATTTGGATTATATAGGATTAGTGGATTATGTCCAGTCTCCACCCTCTAGGTTGAGAGCCTAGGGACCAATTTTCTGAGTCCAGATGGTATTGCGAGGTGACATTGTGCAGAAAATCGCAAATCAAATTCAATAAATTAAGATGGGAATTCAGCTGCATATTACGTCATTATTGGAGATTGAAAGATGCTCACAAGAAGATAGATGGATCATAGAAGTAGATAAACTGCACTGTGAAGTAAAAGTATACACATAGAAGTTATTTTTATATCTTCACAAAAACTTAATTAAAAAAAAAAAAACCAGGAGGAATTTGTGTAAGAAAGGCCAATACTTTTTGCTATCATGGCTTTATCTAATCTAAAGCAATGGTTATTAGTTTTTATGTGGAATTATTTGGTAAAAGAAACAATTTTGCTTATCATCAAAGAAATTTTATGGAAAACTAGAGTGCAGGCCTTGTTTTAATACCTGCTTAAATTAATGTCACTAACCCTTTAAATTATGGAACTTCGCAGAGCTTTGTCATTGTTAAGATAGTATATATGTGTATAGGTGTATAGGCCCACTATTGACCCGCTTGAGCCCATGTATAGCCTATATATTGTATTGTATTACAGGTTCAAAACAACAAAAGATTTTACTCTCCAAATTAATATGGTATCAGAGCTGTGATATCAAGTCAATCTTAGCCACCCACAAAACTCAGTCAAAATCTCAATCAAAACCAAACACTACAAACTCCATAACTAAACCAATTGCCGCCACCTAAGTCTTGGTCTGCTGTCGCCTGGGCAGCGATCGCCGCTCTCCATCTTCCTTGACCTCTAAGGTTATCGTCTTGCTGGTGATTGTCTTGCTGAAGATCTGCATCTTCGCCGAACTGCGTCATCCTCGACCTCCAGGGTGATCATCTTCCTTGATCTCGACGCCTGCACCACGTCAGATGTGGACTACAACCCGTCGTCGAACCTAGATCCAACGATCTCGTCGTATCCGCTCATCGTCAAACTACCTGTCGTCGAATGCGTAGCTGCTGTCTCCCTTGTTCTCAGCTCAACATCGCCTGCAAAGAACACATGCATCTTGTTCTGGTACAAGTGCATGCAGTTTGCCGCCCACAACTTCACGCACACCAACTGTTCGGCGAAATTCCTCACTGAGGTCGTCATCACTCAATGACAACTTTGCCAGCCCTAGCATCCTTTGCCGCCGCCCTCACTGTTGTCCTTGTCAGTGTCGATCACATCTTAAATCGACCAAGTCCTCGTGCTGCCTTCACTGCTGTTGTCTGCTGCCCTCATTGTTGTTCTCGTGAACCTGCTGATTGTGGTTGGCACTGCTTGTTCCCAATTCATCCCTCATTAGTGTTGCAAACCCTTATCGACGATCACACTTTGTAATCATGAACAAGGATTATACACCTTTCCGGTTGTTGTTATTCAACTCACCGGAGTTGAAAACTACATGATGTGGGTGTTAACCACTTAGTATAATCTCCATGCTTTTGCGTCATTGGGATATAGATGGTTCTCTTCCATGTCCTCCTTAGACCTCTCCGATTATTACTTCATCTAAATTAAGTTCTATAATTGATGATTCAATTATTACACTTGGGCCTCCTACACTGTTATAAATAGTAGTAAATAGCCCCGTAATAGCGGCGCTAATAGCGTTAACGGTCCCTTCCCGTGACACTATCGCCAGCTACGCTATCGCGCAATAGCGGTGACATATTACGGAATATATCTGTTTGTAAAAGCGGCCGATAGTATATCATAACGGTAAATAGTGAGCGATTGCATTCGAAATTTGCTTTTTGACTGCTATTTAAAAGCAGTTTGAGGCTTATTTTTTTAAAATTAAACTCAACCCTTGATCATTGCATTCCACCGTCTCCTGTGATTTTCAGCATACTCCTACCACCTCTCATAGCCTCTGGAACCTACCTTGATACTTCCTCTCACCTCCTTCACCGTGAGCTCCTCTTAGGACAATCATGTCACCGCTAAGCTCTTCTTCTCGAAGACGATGACTTTTTGACTCCTCCAGTCATCTTCGGTATTACGTGATGGTTACGTGTCTATTTCATGTTTAAGATATCTTTAAATCATCTAATATGTACTTTTAGATTTCTTAGATTTTTTAAATTTTTTTTAGTATTTATACATATCTAAATTAGACCGCTATTTGACTTTACGCTTTTTACCGCTATTTTGCCGTAATAGTCCGAAATAGCCTTAGCGGTGCCTCACCGCTACGTGACGCTATCCGCTATCGATAATCTTGGCCTCCTACTACTATTGGCGAGCCTACATATCACCAGTGGAACCATACAGATTAGCAGATTATAGCATATATTATGCGATCCGCATTTGGTACTATTCGACTATCTATTGGTAGTCTCTCTACTTCACGCGAACAGTGGACCATACTATCTCGCATGTTCGTGCAAATTGGAGCTGCTAGAGAATATTAATTACATCAAGTTCTGCAGGATGCTCGTTAGGATGATCTATCTATTCAGGAGTTCTATATTCTTCTTTCTAACTACTAGGAAGAAAAGCTGTTGGAGGTGACTGTTCCGGTGTTATTACTTGACTTTACTTGAGAATTTGAGGCTCATCATGATCATCAACATCTCTATCACTTTGTGATGCAGTTATGTCCTGAATATGAGTCACTAAGGGCTCATGTACTTCATAGATCTCCACTTTTGTGACTCACAAATGATGTTGTAGAGTTATTTTTGAGCAGACGCGTCTTAATCTTTTGAAAGACACTCCCTCTCCTACCACAATGGTACTCGCTGCCCAATCTCGAGTTCAGAACTCAAACCTAGGACATCAGCAGAAGGATCGTGATCATCTTCGTACTCAGCAACCTCAGCAGAGTCTTTCTTGTGGAGTTTGTCGCAACTGCAAGCTTGAGGGACACTAAATGGCAGATTGCCTAGCTCTACCTCTAAGTCCATGTCCTAATTGTAAGCTTCGGGGACACTGGCTCAGAAATTGTCCTACAAA
Source organism: Asparagus kiusianus (assembly GCA_022839385.1). NCBI lineage: Eukaryota > Viridiplantae > Streptophyta > Magnoliopsida > Asparagales > Asparagaceae > Asparagus > Asparagus kiusianus. Next base: position 18,911 of record BQKN01059532.1, read on the forward strand.
GGCTTCATATCGCCCTCAGAGTACAACTGATTCTCAGAATACTAGTGCTTTCAACTCTCTTTTCACGGCTCAGATATATGCCATTGCTAGTTTTAATGCGCATAATCTTGGTATGACTGAAACTTATTCGAGTTCTGACACTGTTGCTATTGCTGCTACTTCAGGTAACTCAACTCATTGGATATTTGATTCAGGTGCCTCACAACACATGACCCCTCATCATTCTATAATTCAAAACTGCACTCCTATTATATCTTCGTTCATATATACTGCTAACAATTCCCCTCTTGCAATAACTCAGTGTGGTAACATTACATCATCTTCTCTTACCTTACTATTTGTTCTATGTGTTTCAAAACTCATTATGAATCTCATTTCTATTAGCCAATTAGCTGATTCTAAATGTCTTATTTCATTTGATTCAAAATCATGTGTTGTGCAGGATTCCCGCAATGGCCAACGGATTGGGACGGGTCATAGAGTGGATCGATTGTATCAGTTGGACCAGCTTCACACTCCTCTCTCAACCATTGAGTCCAGTTATTCTACCTCTGCTCTTTAGCATTGTTGGTTAGGACATCTCTCAGTATCTCGTCTGAAAACCTTAGTTGAGTCAGGAGTCTTAGGATTGTTTTCACTCCATGCACAAAATAATTGTACTGATTGTCGTATTGTAAAACAATCTACTTTATCTTTTGTGACTCATAACAGTATTTCTATTGAACCGTTTGATTTAGTACACTATGATATTTAGGGTCCTACCCCCTTGAATCCATGTCTAGTTACAGATATTATGTGAGCTTTATTGATGATTTTTCTAGATATACTTGGGTTTATCTCTTGAAATCACGTGCAAATTTTTGATATATACAAAGACTTTACCAATATTATTTACACTTAGTTTAATAAGAGAAATAAAGTCTTTTGATTTGATAATGCATGTGAGTATGTTTCTTCATATATGAAAAATCTCCTTAATTCACATGGAATTATTGCCTAACAGTCTTGTCCTCACATGCTAAAACAAAATGGTGTTGCTGAGCGCAAACATCGTCACATTCTTGAAATAACACGTGCTCTCATGCTCACTGCACATGTCCCTCGATCTTTTTGGACTGAAGCCCTTCTAGCCGCTGTCTTGTTGATCAATATTACCCCGTCATCCTTATTCACAAACACATGTCCATACTCTCGACTACACAAAGCTCAGTTTAATTATTCCAAAATTCAAGTTTTTGGCTGTGTTTATTTTGTCCTTCCTCCTCAAAATGAACACGGGAAGTTGTCACCTCGATCCGCTCAATGCATCTTGTTAGGATATAGTCCATGTCACGAAGGGTATAAATGTTATGATCCCAATAGGAGAAGAATTCAAATCTCCCATCACGTCATTTTTTTGAGAACTTGTACTACTATTCATCAAACAATGAGTTGGATTTATCTTTTCTTAGCTCATCTACACCCACATCGATATTGCCGATGCCATTATACACTCCTATTCCATCCTTATCTCCCAATTCACCTTCACTCATTCATGAAGAAAATTCAATTGATACGGACATAAATACTCCTACTTTTGATTCGTCGACTTTTGTACTACTAACACCACCATCACCACCGCTATTGCCACACTCACTCCCACCATGACGCAATACTCGAAATATTCACCCACCTCCGAGATACTCTTGTTTAACCAATTTTTATTCACCTTATTTTATATCCTTTCTTGCTGCTATACATTCTTTACAGGAACCACAATTTTATTCTAAGGTAGTAAAATATCAGGAATGCAGGAAGAACTACATGCACAAACCTAGGGTTTGGCATTTGTATTTTTGTAGGTAGTAAAATATCAGAGTATATCTGATTTTGAGGTGGTAAAATATCAGGAACGCAAACGTGCACAAAGTGTACTCACAGGATCTCACCGGTCAACCGGCTAGCCTTGGTCGGTCGACCGGCCAGAGAAGATATTCACATATTAGGTTTTGGCGTTTGTATTTTTGTAACTTTATTCAAAAGCTTAATTTTATTAATATGAGGCATATAAAAAGATTTAAACTTTCATATTTGCTTAACAGGGATTAACTCAACATGATTTAAACTCTTGAATTAATCTAGTTAGGGTTTAGCATCTCAATTAACCAAAATTTCTCAAATAAAACATAAATTATCAACATGATTAACTAAGCATGATTGAAACTAATCATTGAACAGATATAAAATAATTTAAACACGTTCACATCACTTAGGTATCACAAAGCTTGGGTTTATACATCTTAAATTAACAAGAAAACTCAATTAATTGTTAAACTAGGTTTTAAATATGATTAATAAATAAAAATAAAAATAAAAGCAACCCTAATGATCATGATCATCAACTAATATAAACAGCAACTAAATCTACAGATTTTCACATTGGTTTAAAAATTAATATCATAAACTAGGATTTTAAAATATCGGATTAAGCTTTAACATGAGATTCATCAATTAAACATCTTAAATCATGAATTAACTATAGGAAAAGGTTTATAGAAATATGATCTTGTCTCAAACATCGTGTTGAACTCCTGAACACGTGCGTGCAAGATCACTCTTCACCAAAGTCGCAAAATCTCGCATTCCTCTCAACAAACGCCTCAAGAACTCTCCCAAATCTCACAAATTATGAGTAGGGTTTGAGAGAGAGGAAGAGGGACTGCTAGGTTTTGGAATACTGATAAAAAATATGTTTTTCGTGTGTAAACATGTATATATATAACTTCAAACCCGAATCAAAACAGCCCAAATCCGAAACAGGAAACCTAGTCAGACTGAGAGAATAGTCTTTGGTATTTTGGCTGTAACTTTCACGTATGACCTCGGAATGAGGTGATTTAAGATGCGTTGGAAAGCTATTGAAGATACCTACAAGTTTTATCTTTTTAGTTTTTCCAGATTCGAACTGTATCGGCTTGTAATGTAGATATACTCTTAACTAATTATTTTTTCATATTTCTTCTTTGTGTATGTTTAACCTTTGTACACTCATATATACTCTTAATTGATCTCAAATCAATTGTTAGCATAATCATTCATCCATAAATGATATTCATCATAATTAGAGTACATTTATCAATATAATTCATAATATTTTCTAAAATTCACGGGGTTTTACATTCACCCCCCTTAAAAGAATTCGTCCTCGAAATTTCGCAATCGTATCTTAGAGATTAATAATATGAGAAAAACACTATGAGAGAATAATCCAGACAAGGAAGCCCTCCCGTACACATCTCGTACCATTAATCCCTAGATATAAAACATAAACGATATTTACACTTAACAATGTAGAATGTAAATACTCTCACTTAACCCCTAATTAAATGGAACTAGTATGTCGGGCGAAAAATCCAAACAAAGAACCCCCCATTTTATATAACATATATTCCGAATGATTAGGAGCTAAGTGTTAATACCCCCATTCCAGCATTAAATGTAAATATGGCTATACAAATAATATGAACACAAACAAATCATAGTTAATATTTTACCTGCTCAAACAGGTGTGGGTAGACGCGACGTATATCCTCCTCGCTCTCCTAAGAAGCTTCCTCAGATCCTTTCCGGTTCCACTGGATTTTCACTAAAGGAATCACCTTAAGTCTCTTGTCCTCTCTAGCAAGAATACAAACTGGAATCTCGATGGTGGTCAAATCAACTTGAATCTCAAAGTCTGGTACGTCAATCACTCTCTGCTGGTTCTCGTTGCATAAATACTTCCTGAGCATCGAACTATAGAAAACATCGTGTACACCTGACATCGATGCTGGAAAATCTAGCCGATATGAAACAGCTTCAACACGCTCAGCGACTCTAAATGGTCCAACATATCTCGGGACAAGTTTTTCCCGTCTGCCAAATCGTTGAACACCTTTCATAGGTGACACCTTTAACATAACATAATCTCCAACCTGAAACTCCAATGATCGTCGTCTCTGATCTGCGTAATTCTTTTGCCGACTCTATGCCGCAAAGATACATTCCCGAATCAACGCCACTTTCTCCGTAGTCTGCCTCACGAGGTCCGGCCCAAGTAATAAGCTATCCTCTGACTCTGCCCAACAAATCGGGGATCTACAAGACCTCTTATTCAACGTCTTATACGGTACCATACCTATCATCACTTGATAACTGTTATTGTAGGCAAACTCAATCAATGGAATATGATCCTCCCAGCTACCTTAAAAATTAATAACACACGCTCGTAACCTATCATCTAATACTTGGTTGACTCTCTCCGTCTGATCATCTGTCTACGGGTGGAAAACACTGCTATATGATAGCTGGCTGTCGAAAGAGTTATGGAAGCTCCTTCAGAAATACGATATGAAAACTAAGCCTCGATCCGGCACAATCGTCTCTGGAACTCTATGTAATCATATTATCTCCCGGATAAAAATCCTCGCATAAGTCTCTACCGTGTAAGTCGTCTTTACTGGTAAGAAATACGCCGATTTCGTCAATCGATCTACGATTACCCAAATCGAATCGTTCCCTTTGCTGGACCTCGACAATCCTACAATAAAATCAATTGAAATATCTGTTCACTTTCACTCTGGAATGGATAAAGACTGTAGGGTTCCTATGGGTCTCTGATGTTCTGTCTTTACTTACTGACAGGTAAAACACTTAGCCACATACTCCTTGATATCCCTACACATACCGCTCCGCTAAAAATGCCTTTTCAGGTCCTTGTACATTTTGGTTATGCCTGGATGCACTGTGTATCTGATGCGATGTGCCTCATCAAACAATTCCTTCTTCAACTGCGGATTATCCAACATCACTAACCGGCCCTTCATTCGAAAGTCCCCATCTGCTCCGATGGTCCATTTAGCTTTAGGCTCTTTGGAAATTTTTTTTCTTTCTGGTTTGAACCCAAAAGTTTTCCAATTGAGTGCTGATTACTCTGTTCATCCATGATGACTGTACGTCTAATGCTCCCAATTAAAATCTACCTTCACTTTGGCTGGATTAACTGTAATGCCTTCTTTGCTAATGATATGACCTAAAAATCTGACGTCTGAAAGCCAAAACTCGTACTTGCTGAACTTAGTGTATAACTGGTACCCCGTAAGGTCTATAACATCAATTGAAGATGCTGCTCGTGCTCTGCCTCCGATCTCTGATAGATAATGATATCATCAATGAATACCATCACGAACTAGTCCAAAAATGGACGAAAAAACCCGGTTCATCAAATCCATGAATACCGCGGGTGCATTGATTAGCCCAAACGACATGAAAGAAACTCGAAAGACCCATATCGAGTCAGAAAAGCGATTTTAGGAATATCCATCTTCCAAACTCGTAACTGATGATAGTCAGAATAAAGATCAATCTTCGAGAAATACTATGCTCCCTACAGCTGGTCGAATAAGTCATCAATGCTTAGTAGTGGATATCTGTTCCGGATAGTGATCTTATTCAACTCACGATAATTTATACATAAGCGCATACTACCATCCTTCTTCACGAAGAGAATCAACGCTCCCACGAAGAATGACTCCGGCGAATGAAACCCTGAGATAAAAGCTCATCCAGCTGAGTCTGTAGCTCCCTCATCTCAGTAGGTGCTATACGAAAGGATGCTCGGGATATCAGTATTGTGCCCGACTGTAACTCGATGCATAACTCAACCTCTCTCACAGGAGGTAACCCATGTATGTCGTGAAAGATATCCCGAGACTATGAAACGACTCTAGTCTCGTATAAATCAACACTATGATCCCGCAAAATTACCTCCTCGATGTACGCCAGAAATAACTCTGTAAATTGGTTATCCTGTGAGGTTGCTACAATCAACTCAGACCCATCGGATGCTCGCAAGCTAACTGTTTTAGCAAAACAATCGATACTGACATGGTAGGATGATAGCCAATCCATATCAAGAATGACGTCAAAACCCGACATCCGTAAAATGATCAAATCAATGATAAACTCAGACTCATCTAGACTGATGACATATCAACTACAGATACTCTCTAATAGGAACATCTCGCCTAAAGGAGTAGAGAAGACTGATAATGGTACATCTAATGGATGTGCTACAACTGAAGCCTATCTATAAATGTATGAAAAATAAAGGACTATGAAGCTCCTGAATCGAACAATGATCCAAGCTGGAAAAGAGTTCACTAAGAAAGTACATTCCACTATGTCTCCACACGCACCATGATCACGTGGTACGACTGCATAAACTCTACCGGTGACTGAAGACTACGGTGCTAAAATCGGTAGAACATATGAGACTATTTGTCCCTGAGAAATCTCCTGGATGGCGTGTATCTGGCCTGCTGGCCCCTTAATCCTCAGAACTGTTAGATGGTGCCTCGATCCTCTGCTGTTGGTAATAACCGTAACCGTGACCCTGCGACTACTGACCCTGATCATGGTTCTCTATCCATATCCACTTCCCTACTGCTGGCCCTGGCCTAGACCTATGCCCTGCTGGCCTCCTGCTGGTGTGTTGCGATAATCCTTCGCCCTATGACGGATCTTGTTGTAGTTGTAATATGCACCTTGAATCCCGTCCTGCTGTGGCGTTCTAGAATCATGATGTGACCCCTTCTTAGGTCCTTGTTGCTGGTGATGAAAATTCTTACCCCGCTGCTAGGGTCCTCCAGGTCCTGCAAAAGGTCTCTTGTCCTTGCCCTTGTCACCATGCTGTCTTGCCTTAGTACTACCTTCCTTGGTCTTTTGAAGTATCACAGTCTTTGTTTCTTGTGAAAATAGCGTCGTCAGCTACCTCTCGAACTGAGCGGAATCGTCTGGAAACAAGGTAACGACGAAGGCTTGGACGAAGCCCCATAAGAAACATCTGAGCCTGACGCTCTCCTGTCTATCACATGCCCGTGAATCGAAGTAAACTCATGGATCTGCTCTCGTAGTCTGCTACGGACATGTCCCCTTGTTCCAACCTAGATAGCTCTAACTCTTTCCCGGTCCGTGCCGCGGAAGAGATGTACTGCTCATTCAAGAAATAAACAAAATCTTCCTAAGTGAGTATCATCCGGTGCTCTGGGATGAATTGAAGCCTATATCATCCTCCTGCATCACCCTTAAGGTTGAAAACGACCAACCTTTGCTTCTGTACTGAATCAACATTAAGTAGATCGAGAATATTTCCCACGTCTTCCTTCCACTTATGGGCTATTAGTGAGTCTAACGATCCCTGAAATTCTGGTGCCCTCATCTTCTGATACCTCTCAACTAGACGGAGACAAGCCTCCTGCTCTACGGCTCTGTCGATAACTAGTGGTGGTGTAACTCCTGGTGTACTATCTGGGGAGTTCTCTACGATAGGTATAGCTGGATTCACTGGTGGTGGAACCACAGATGGTGGTGCTACTGGTGGAATCTGGTTCGTTACTCGCTCCTCGAGTGCTGCAAAATCTTGCTGCAAATGGTGTCATGAGTCGATCATATATTGTGGAGCCTGTTGTGGCTTGGGCTCCATTTGCCCAGCTTTTCGGGTACGAGTTGTATCTCGACCACATCCTCGTCCCGACATTTATGCTATCAGGAGGAGAGCTTATTAGACATAGTAAGTGAGATTGCATATATATATATATATATATATATATGACACATAGCAATAAGAAAATCGTATCATATATCATCCACGCAAATACTTTATATTCAAAGTAAAATAGTTGTCATAAAAAAAATTCTAAAATTTTTGAGATATACATAATACGTCCTCACTCATTCTAGAAATTCCTAGCGGACTCTATACATGAATTCTAAAAAACTCTATTCTAGCTCCACGACTTTACACATGATGATTCTAAGGATACTGGAACTAGAGCTCTGATACCAACTGAGACGCATCTGTTTTCACACATGGCTGCAGTCCAAGATATTCCCAGAGATGTCAAACCTGTCATGCACCCACATTGTGTAACAATACGTTTCACCATCATAGTAATATCTCTCTAGTTGAATCAACAATAAATATAGGTACAAAACATGCAAAATAAGGAAAATAAATACATTGGATATGATGTAGAAAGAGATATCTAATAAATATAATCATATCTCAACTAAATAAACTGAATACAACTGAAGTCTGGAATAAATATGAAGTATCTCAATATGAGTCAACTAAAGATAAACTAAGGCACACAATCTTTACAAGATAAAATACAAAACTCTAAATGTCCGAAAGAAAATATTAACTATGCTGGTGTCTCATCTACTAAAAATATGTGACGACGACTATATTAGAAGTCTGTAATCCTGTGGCTCTTCGAAACTCTGAGCTGCTGCCTGAAAGGAATTGGAAAATAAAAAAAACAATAAGAACGTCAGAGCGCTACAGCAAGATCATCTCCATCCGCCCTCAGGAAAAGGGTTACTAGATGTGATGGAGGTTTTATCTATTAAGTATATTCTGCCTAGATCATTTACCCTGTATCTAAATGGAATTAATATTTAGAAACCTATAACACGAGACGTAGTACGTCAAGGAAAATAATCCAAATAAAGAAACCCTCAAGTATATACCATATGTCTCAAATTGTAGATAACTAAATATTAATACCGGACTAAGAATAAACAATCTAAATAGAATCAATAATTAGAAATTCACAACACGAAACTGGTATGTCGAGTGAAATAATCCAAACAAAAAAACCCTCATGTATATACCATATGTCTCAAATTGTAAATCGCCAATTATCAATTCCAAACTAGGAATAAAGGAAAGCAATACAAGAAAGTAAAGTCATCATAATATCGGATCAAAAATATCTTCCACTATCCCTTAGAAGATAAGGGCATGTTTGGTTATTTCCTAAAAAACCAAAATATAGAAATGAAAACTAAGAAATATCAAAAAGTACAATTTCACACATTTCCATCCCTAAAACTCACCCACAACATCTAATAAAATATTATTTTTATCCAACAACTCATCCACCACATCTAATAAAATATTATTTTTATCCAACAACTCATCCACCATATCTAATAAAATATTATTTTCATCCAACAACTCATCCATCACATCCACCACATCTAATAAAATATTATTTTCATCAACAACATCACTCAACTCATCTCATCTCATATTTAAAAATTACCCACATCATCCAATAAGATTGTGACAACTCATCACATCTAATTAACATTTTATTTCTTTGTTTTCATCCCAAAAAGTTGTGAAAACGCATTTCTTAATCTTGGATCACATCACCCAATAATACAATGACAGCTCATCTCATCTCATTTCATTTCTTATTTTTATGTATGAACCAAACAAACTTTTTTAAGAAATTGGTTTCTTATAATTCATTTCTTTATTTTTTTGGCCAACCAAACAACATCAAAACAAGTTTTCTTAAAAAATCACTCACATCATCCTATAATAAGGTGACAACTCATCTTCATTTTTTTGATTTCTTCTTTTTTTAGCAAACCAAACACTCCCAAAATAATTCTTTGATTTTATAGTTTTCCATTTCTTTGTTTTCCAATTTTTTTAGGGCAAACAAACAACCCCTAATATAAACAATAGTATATTATCCTGCGTACCCACAAGAGTAAAGTACCTCGGTCATATATAACTCAACAATGAGTCATGTTCATAATAGCGTCTACCAAGACTCAGGCTATTAGATAATTATCACAATGTAAATTCTTGTAAAGTTTATAATTCATCGCATTATCATGCGAGACAGACTACCAAATTGGCATCCTAATAGTGTACACGGTTTATTAGTCTCATCGTATCAACGTGCGGGACAGACTACCAAATCAAGGCATCCTAAGTATACGGCTCACAAGCCTCATCACATCTACGTGCGGGACGAACTACTAGATCATGCATCCTAAAACCCGACTTAATTGCCTGTACTAATGGTAATCGACGCACTATCCTAAGTAGTACTGAGTGGTGCTCATCAATGATATCTATACATGTATATAATGTTTAAATAACTCATATCTCCCGTGTAATCAAAACAATAACTGTATTAATCCTCTTCGGGATGCACATGTGTGTGCTACAACACTATACATGTATACTCATGATTGTACGTATATCATCGTGCGCCTCGAACCCCGCGTTTGAAAACAAAATATGTAAAAACAACACTTCAAACAAAAGAGAACACATGTCGGTTGATCGCCCCTAGGGCGTCGGTCGATCGAGCGCAAACGTGCACAAAGTGCACTCATAGGATCTCACCGGTCGACCGGCTAGCCTTGGTTGGTCGACCGACCAGAGAAGATCTTCACAGATTAGGTTTTGGCGTTTGTATTTTTGTAACTTTATTCAAAAACTTAATTTTATTAACATGAGGCATATAACAAGATTAAAACTTTCATATTTGCTTAACATGGATTAACTTAACATGATTTAAACTCTTGAATTAATCTAGTTAGGGTTTAGCATCTTAATTAACCAAAATTTCTCAAATAAAACATAAATTATCAACATGATTAACTAAGCATGATTGGAACTAATCATTGAACAGATATAAAATAATTTAAACACGTTCACATCATTTAAGTATCACAAACCTAGGGTTTATATATCTTAAATTAACAAGAAAACTTAATTAATTATTAAACTATGGTTTAAACATGATTTAAACATGATTAATATATTAAAATGAAAATAAAAGCAACCCTAATGATCATGATCATCAACTAATATAAACAACTAAATCTACAAAATTTCCCATTGGTTTAAAGATTAACATCATAAACTAAGATTTTAAAATATCGGGTTAAGTTTTAACATGAGATTCTTTAATTAAACATCTTAAATCATAAATTAACTATAGGAAAAGGTTGGAGAAAGATGATCTTGCCTCAAATGTCGTGTTGAACTCCTGAACACGTGCGCGCAATATCCCTCTTCACCAAAGTCGCAAAATTCCGCTTTCCTCTCAACAAAAGCCTTAATAACTCTCCCAAATCTCACAAATTATGATTAGGGTTTGGGAGAGAGGAAGAGGGGCTGTTAGGGTTTGGAATACTAATGAAAAAAATGTGTTTTTCGTGTGTATATATATATATATATATATATATATATATAACTGCAAACAGGAAACCTAGTCAGACTGGGAGAATAGTCTTCGGTATTTTGGCTGTAACTTTCACGTATGATCTCGGAATGAGGTAATTTAAGATGTGTTGGAAAGCTATTGAAGATACGTATAACTTTTGTGTTTTTAGTTTTTCCAGATTTGAACTGTATCGGTGTGTAATGCAGATATACTCTTAACTGATCATTTTTCCAGATTTCTTCTTTGTGCATGTTTAACCTTTGTATACTCTCATATATACTCTTAATTGATCTCAAATTAATTGTTAGCATAATCATTTATCCATAAATGATATTCATTATAATTAGAGCTCATTTATCAATATAATTCACACTATTTTCCAAAATTCACGGGGTTTTTCAACTTGTACATATAATAATATTATGGAAAAATACTTAAACCCTCTCTTTTTTGTTGATTTCAGCTTTTATAGCGAGGTTGAATATTGGTGAAGAATTCCTTATGGGAATAAATACCCTTCCAAACTTCAAAGATGCAGAAAGTTCTGATTATCTTCATGTTCAGTCAAATACTGATAATGGTGCCAAATTCTCTGAACCTGATGAAACTACTGAAGGTATTCGTATATCCATAAATGCTTCATGTTATTATTCAATCATGAATTTATGTGTATTTCATTTATTAGACATTACTCATGCTTTCTTAGTCCTATTGAAGACAGGACACTATATCCATCATTAACCTTTTGAAGCTTTTTTTTTGGTTCCAAAAGGAAAATGTTTTCATTATTTTCTTTTCATGTCTATGTTTTAAAGGTGTACATCATTACTTTCTTGAGAACTTATGAGCTCTGCCAGTTTCTTATGATTAATTTTTTTTTTATGTATAGTTCTCTTTGTAGGCTTTGTTTAGAGGTTAGATGACAAGGTGAATAGAACCGTTTTCTCTGAAAAATTGAACCTTATGGTTCAGAAGGTTAACAATATTTTATATTATTTCTATTTTCTGCTTGTCTGTGCAATTCAATGTGGCATGAACAAAGATGTCCCTAGAGAGGATAAGAAATTTATGAAGGGCACTTTCTCTAGAGGCTCAACATTGATGAAACCAACTGCAAGTCAGCTGGCCAAGCAAAACCATCTTCGCGAAGTAAAATGTTATCACCTTGTGCACAGGTACTTTTTGCTATCCTTAAAATTTATTCTTGAATAATTTGTCTGGATTATGTTATCCCATGCAAATATTCATTCGGTGATGTTTTCTAATGTATTTTCTGTTTTCATCCTTTTTTTCAGTCTCTGATTGCAATTTTCATATACTTTTATGATAAATATATAATTTCATTTTACTTTTCTGTTTAGCTTAACATAAAAAATAACAATATTGACTTCCCATTTCACTCTATTTGTTAGGTTCCCAAAACCAGGTATACAAAAGCGTGTGGTAATCATTGAGGATTCATCTGAGATTGGGGGTCATTCTTCCAAACGACAGAAGCTTGAGGGAGGTCATCTGCGGAAGGTGTAATAAAGATTTTCCTTCCTATTTATTGATGGCTTTCAATTGTATTTGTAAACTTATTGTAGTTGCTGTATTTAGTTAAACACTTCATTCTACACTACAGGTTGCTCATCTGAAAGAACCGGCAGATTTGTTGCACAAGGCCCCACAAAAAGTAATCTTTTTTTTTAATCCTGAATAATAAGGATTGTTTCTTTTTCTATGATTCCTATTTCTATCTTAAATTGTCTGACTATTCAACTTAACTGATAATTGTAAAACTGTATAGTTTCAACAATTATGGTTTGATATGCAAAACTGTCTCATCTTTAGCTGTGATTTTTTTTTTCTTAGCAAAATATTTTTTTTTCTATCTTCCAAATGTTAGTTTATTGTTCAAGACTTTGTAAATCATCTGTTCTGTTCCTATGGGGCCTTCTTCTCAAAGTTCTTGTATCGAGTCTTGTCCTTCAGCGCCAGCAAGATTTACACCAGCTAACAGACCTATTGAGTCTTTTTGCTACTACTGCTTTCTCCTTTGGCTTTTATCTGTTAAGTGTGAACTCTGGGCATCTTTCATATCATCTGTGGATGCTGATATTGTGATGATAGTTTGGCTAGCACATTGAGTAAACATGCTCACATATCTTTTCTGAATGGACCAGAAGAGTGTGCCTATTGATTTTAATCCTCATAACTCAAGATTAAGAATCACAATTCCAAGAGAACCTGAACTAGAGACGGCGCAAAGGGCACAAAGACAGAGGGTTCAAAGGTTAAGGTTGGCTAACTTATTAACCTTATAAAGTATGCTGTCTATCCATACTGGTTATGATATCTAAAATATTCACGCACGTCTATAATATGATTCAGGAATGATGATGTAAAGCAACCACCGGAAGCGAAAGCAACAACTATACCAATATTCAGAGCACGCCCTTTAAACAGAAAAGTTGGTAGTTCTATATTTCTTGCATTTTCTCAAAATCCTGGTTATTTTGTTATAAACAGTCTTTGGTTATAACTCCACAGATTCTTGAGGCTCCTTCTCAAAAGAAAACACCTCGGTTGCCTGCATTTCAAGCTGGCGTTCAGAAAAAAAGAAGGTAACAGCAAAATTTTGATTTTTTTTAAACACGTGATGCAGGACAAATTCAAATATCTGATTTTATTCAGATTGTAGAAGATAAAGTTGTTAGGAATTTAAAATTATATTGTATTTTAAATAGGCTAGAAATATTTATTGGATTTTATTTCCGTTAGGATAGAGTTGAGTTTACTTAATTTGTTTTATAGATTAGGTTGAATTGATTTGAGAGATAGAATTGGTTTTTATTTTGTTTAGATAAAGATTTCAAACTCTATAATTTCAAACTCTATAAAAGAGTGAAGGGAATTCTTGTAAGGCAATAGAGATTTTATGATGAATAAAGTTACGTTGCACATTAGATTTTTGGAGTGATTCCTCAAGGAGTGAAGCCATCTTCCAAGTTAAATGTCTGTGTGTGAAACCGGTCTAACAACCTATCTTCAATATTTAGTTTATCTTGTGCTTTAAAATTGTAAAAAGGTTACTGTCCACAGACTGTTGGACACTGTTATTCAGCTGTACTGTTCATCCAAAAGTTTTTTCCTGGCGTTTTTCTGTTTTCCATCAACATGCTCCGAAGATCTTGCTTAACATTGATTTCATGTGTTTGATAAACCAGCATTTTCAATGATTATGGTACATATACAAATCATGTGAAATACATTGACATCCCTACCTAGGAAAAGTTTGATTCTGCAGATAACATCAAGAATGAGTGTGAAAAACATAAGATCAAGGAGGGGGGCATTATAGTTGACGCGAAGGGGTGACCACAGTGTGTGAGGGGGGGGGGGGGGGCAGTTGAGAATCACTGTTATCATGCAATAGGGTGTGCATTCTTTTGTTTCAATTGTGTTATGCAATAATCACTCAAAATTTGAGTAGCTATTGCAGCTAGCAAACTGAAGGAAATTTTAGTCTGCATTATGCTCCATTATGCTGACAGTTCAGTAATTAATATGATTATTATAGAAACATGTTTGTTTCCTGTAATGTAGAAAAGTCACTCAGTAATATAGCTTTATGGGTATATACGTGCTATTTCATTACCAGGATGCATATATATTGTCGAGTAACATGGATGTGGCTGGATTTGTTTTTTTTTAAAGTAGAGTTAGTTGATAATAGTAATTAAATAGGATGCAACAGCCCATGAAAGAAAGGTGAAATCTTCACATCTGCTCGATCTAATTGTGCACAAGTCAAGCTCGAGTGATCTACCTAATGCCAAAGGAAATAATATGTCATCTAACACTTTGGAGACAAACCAAATTACATCATTCATTAAATGTGACAATGTCTACGCACAACAGAACCCTAACCATGTTGGGACAGTCCACCAAATGTATGTCTAACCAATTCCAACAAAGCCATGAAGACCCAACCATCCAAAGATCGCATTAAACCATAGACTGTCACTCTGATATGTTAGGAACTTAGGAATCCCAAGTTCAATGATGGAGATTCCTAGACTAATTAATCTGGAATGACATTGACTCAGAAAGATTTTATTTGATTCATGTGTCCAGACATATTTGACCACAATACATATTCCTATAACCATTTTATTTAATGTGGGACTAAATCTCCATATATGTTCCTTTATTAGACAGTTTGGACCAAATTCACAGCTGAAGCTAAATGGATGAAGATACGCCAAACATAAAACTTAGAAATATCAACCTCTTTTGCAAGCACCCATGCTTTCTTCTGAATATAATTTGTATGTGTGTTCAAATACACTCATGTTCTTACCATTGTTCTTCAACTGTACAGTGTTGAGCAGAAATCAGAAGGACATGGCAGTGCACAGACAAAGTTCAAAGCCCAACCTTTAAATAAGAAGGTAAGTCGGGTCAGAATTAAGAGGAAGACATTCTTATGCATTTATGAGCAAGTAATGACTTTAAGTTGAAACCCATATTGTTGGATTTGATCTAACACTTCAAACGCCTCCGAAGACTATTTTTTTCCCTGAGGCTTCATATGGATAGTCAAGTGGTTGCAAAAATTTATCATACAAAGTAGCATGCTGGTTGATGAGAAGATTTATAGAACATCAGAAAATATTATTCTTTTTATTGTGCACTTTATATTTAGATCGTTAACACTATGAAATTTCAACTTATGCATCTCACTTTTTGTTAAACTTGCTAAAAAAATTGTTCTGTTAGGTATACATCCACTTGTTATAGTGTGTTTGCAATTTGTATGCCCCACGCATATCGAGCAAACTTCTGTAGGAAACCATCCATTTTGTAACAAAAGATGCATAGTGATAAAATTTATAAGGGTTTTTTCTTACACTGGTCCCTGAATTTAACATATTTTTAAATTTGGACCCCCATATCTCATATATCTTAAATAAGTTCCCCAAATCTATAAGTATTCTTAAATAATAAGTCTGCCAAATCTCATATATTTTAAGTAAGTCTCAACTCCATAAGTTCTCTGAAATAAGTTTCTCAATGTTAAAAACTCCTAATTTAACAAGTTAACTAAACTCCATTAACGTTGCATCTTTGGCAGTCCCTTTTCCTAGATATTTTTCCCAGGAAACTCTTTGCCCTGCCCGCTGCTTGCCATTTTTTGAGAAGCCTCTATTGCAGGTATTTAGGCATAACTATCTAAGAAAGGTGAGGGGAAAACTAGCAAGAAGCGTAGTTAACTTAAGAGTTAACAATTGTTCACATAGAGAGACTTATTTAAGAAAACTTATAGACTTATAGTTTTGGGAACTAAACTTATACCAGATTTGGGAGACGTAGTTAGGAATACCTGTAGATTTGGGGGACTTATTTAAAACATATGAGATTCGAGGGACTTATTTTTAAAATAGGTTATATCTAGGGGACCGATATAAGAAAAATCCAATTTATGGATGTTCAGTTAATGTTTTAATAATCACAGGGACTATCAGATGGTTCTTGACAGTGCCCTTTTGCTGATAAGAGGGAACCAAAGAACTATACTCTCTCGTTTTAAGCTTGTGCCGCCTCATCTAGATTCCTTTTTCATCTTCAAGAAACTTTTGAGGCTTGCTCTTTGTTTGTAGAGGTTCAACTGTACTACAAACTGACTGCTTTCTATTGGCAGATTTTATCAAGCAAAGGTGATGTTGGTATCTTCCGAAGTAGCAAAAGGGAAACAACGAAACCCATGGTATCTAATTGTGAACTCACATTTGCTTCACATCCTTTGTTTCTCCTTTCTACAAGGGATTCAACTTTTCAACAAACAACTATAAAAAAAAATTGTTTATTCTTTAGGGAATGATATTTGTTTCATGTTCTACTTTCTCCTTTTTACTAGGAATTCAGCTTTTCAACAAGCAAAAGATGTCATCAGGATCCACCAACTGAGCTTTTCAACAAGGTTGACTTCGTGCGCATTTTCACGCTTGGCAATAAAAGATTTCATTTGTTGAATTTTTTATTGCAGCACACATGATCTATCCTACCTATCCTGGCTATTGTTATGGTTCATATTTCCTCCCTCTTTTTAAGTTCTTACAGCCATTCTTGCTGAATGTTTTTTTGCCATAGCAGCTCTCTTTAAACACTGGGACGCATCAGTCTTCAGCATCATACACTATGTCGCTATGTCATTCCCATGGAGTTAATAAGGTTTTCATTTCTTTTCCTTTTTTTCCCCACTTGAAATCAGTGGTTTTTAGTGAGGTTCTCTGGGGTTTCCTTAAATGTGCTCATATGGCTCTTGACTTGTTGCAAGGATTTGAAAGAGAACATAAATTCTACTATCCAACAAGGGCACAAGGTAAGCTGCACAGCTATGAAATAAAGCAATGGAGTTAGTAAGGTTTTCAGTCCTTCTTCTTTTCTTTTTGAAATCAGTGGGTTTTTAGTGAATTTTTGTGAGATTTCTTTAAATGTGCTCATATGGTTCCTGACTTGTTGCAAGGATTTCAAAGAGAACATAAATTCTACTCTCCTACAAGGCCATAAGGTAAGCTGCACAGCTATGAAATAAAACTATGGGGTTCCAATAGCTATAGGCATGTCCTTTTTCCTATTCATCACAACTATCTATCTGGTTGATTCTGAATTAGCAATTACCAACCTCCGTGTAGGATGTTCATGTGAAGGAAGAGCTCACTAGGCATGGAATCAAGGACATTGTGTCTAGGGCTTCCACTCTTCCTGATAATAGATCAAAATTGAATAAGCAGAGGTAAGCATGTATATACATATATGAATTACCCACTGGTCGTGAATATTTTTGGATTTTACCGGCGTACAAATGCTAGTTGCCTTGGAATTGATATGCCTTCATTTATCATAAAGAATGCTCATAATGACATAAAGGTTCCTCTTGTCTACTGCATGCTGTATGCAGCATCTAGTCTTTTCTAATAACTTTTTGGGTTCTAAGTTTGATATTATATTTGAGTAAATCAAGTTATCTTAGAGCTACGCATTGTACATGTAAGGCATTCTAGAGAACCCTCACTGTGTGCAAGTCCTGATATGTTTTTTCAACTTTTTCACAAAAAAAGAAAGTAAAATGTAAAAAAAAGAAAAAGAAAAAAGTATTGTTTGTGTATGATTGGTGGAAGATAAGCTTTCATGATAATTTACTTTATTTGTATATGGTAGAAGCCCTTGTGCCTAGTTTATTGTTTCTAGAATAATAT
>BQKN01059532.1:52214-72297 GCA_022839385.1 Asparagus kiusianus
GGGTTTTGTATTTAGGGATCTACAATTTGAGATACAAGGTATATACATGAGGGTTTCCTTGTTTGGATTATTTCGCTCGACGTACTTATGCTCGTGTTGTATTTCCCTAAGTACTAAAACCCATTAATGTTTGTGTAAACGATTTATATTATTATGTATTAACTGTATTTTCATATACAACGAACCCTATCCTTTGGGGTTGGTTGTGATGTTGCTCGCTAGCGCTTTGACGCTCGTTGTCCTTCCCCCTTTCAGGTAACGAGCCAGGAGCCCGGAGAGTCGCAGGTTGAGGGCGACCCTTACTAGTGTCTACTTATCCTCTTATTAGATGTATTTTATTTTGTACTCCACTTGAGACATTTTAGACTTGAGAGGTTTATGTTCTAGAGTTGTAAAGGCTGTGTGCCTTATTTCCTGTATCAGATATTATGTATTTTGAGACGTGTTGAGATCTCCAGATCTTTATTATTCATTACAGACTTTGACTATGTATTCCAGCTTATTTGGTTGATGAGATGTGTTAATTCGATGTTCTATCATTTCATCAAGTTTCTTTTGTAAAACCTTTTACTTGCTTTGTACCTACACCTGTTGTTGATTCCACTAGAGAGATAGTGATTGTGATGGTGAAACATGTTATTGCACGGTGTGGTGCATGGCAGGTTTGACATTCCTGATTTTACCTCGGACTGCAGCCTTGTGTGAACCCAGGGACGTCACATAAACAATTGATTTAGTTTAAACTATACACCTTCTTGTCCCCTGAATCATAATATGCGCACAATTTAGCCCATGAGTCTTTATCAATCCAAGAAAACGCCAGAGTTATCTAGAGAGCCTCCATCTCTACTTCGGGAGTTTTTTCCACACCTCATAACACTCATGTTTTACCTGACACCTATTATACCAGACCCTCTCCTGCAACCGAGACTTCATTCCTTGATAAACAATATGATGAGAGAGAGGCTGATTAGGATCCACGGGGAAAAACTCATAATCCTTCTGCAAATTCAATAAACAAATCACATGGTTAAAATATTATCTACCAAATAATAACTAATTAATAATCGGATAAATCAAAATATAAATATAATTATACCTGACATCTTATAAAGATATCGTCAAATGACCTATTATGTTCATCACCCATTCTAAATGGAGAGGATATTTGCAGTACACACGGCTCTCCACCCCCACATACTTTTCCTATTTCTCAGCATAGTCACCAATGGGGGCGGCCCCTATTATTGAGGTACAGAGGTCATGCCTTCTCACCATTTTCAGCATCGGGCTTAAGCTTATGGGAAGTATTAAGGCCTCGAGTGGGAACAGAGGATCGTGATTGCACTGTATGTGATGAGACATAAGATATTAGATAATATAAAGAATAATAAATAATATAAATTCAAATAATATATATACAAATTGTTACCTCCATCGTCTTGTCGCTCCGCATGTTTTCAAGAACGATTAGAACGAAGATTAAAAGAGTGTTTTGGAACACATGCCGGTGCAGATGTAGATGCAGCTAAATAATAAAAATGATTCACGTAAGTACAAATATTTCATGATGAAAGAAGCATGCTTTTGAGCGGGAAAACACAAGTAAAACCTTAATCTTAATAATCATGAGTAAAAGTTTCTAGTATGCATCAGTAGATGAGTATTTTGAAAGCTAAAATATGCTTCTAGGAAGCAAACAAGCATTAAAGTAAATCATTGCATTTGGTTGCAGAGTAATATTTTATATATGTACTTGCTTTTGGTTGCAGAGTAATATCCTTCAAATATGATATATGATCTGTTCTCTATTGCTTTCCCAGGGGTCTGGATCTGCATACGAAGCACCACCAGTTTACCCTGCTGGTCTGCCACCAGCTACTTCTGGGTATAGATTAGAGCCTCACCAGTATGGAAATTAAGATTCCAAACAATATTGTGTCTTCTGTGCTTGGCATGGGTGGAAGTAATATTTCTGAAATTCATCAGGTATCTTCAGTTTTATGTAACTCAAAAATAATTAGAATAAGTTACAGAAATTCCTAACATTTGTAAAGTAATTGAAAACCTTAAAGCTTCAAAATTGATGATTTTTGCCCCTCTGTTTTAACTTGCAAGGTTAACATTGATGTATAAATTATGGTTTTAGGATGTGATAGTTATCTGTTTCTTCTTAACAACATGTGTCATTGAAGGATCTACGAAGTCATTTTGAAAGCTAAATTTGATCTTATACGGATTCTTCGGTCACAGCCGTTTATGATCTGGTAGGTCATTGTAACGTCTTAAATGGAAAAAATGAGAATGATGCGTAATTCACCTGAAAAAAATTATATTTATATTGAACTGAGTCATAGCCATTTGAACCTGTACATGGCTGTTTGCAGGCGGCTGTTTGTGGTTAATCTGATTAGAAGGAAAAAATCCCTATTTTAATCATGAGATATAAAATGGAACTACTACATTAGGGGTGGATCACCAAGAGAAAATAAAGAAATATAGAAGCATCTGAATTACATCCAAGATTGAGTGTAGAAGAGATACTGACCTGACGATTGTCAAGAAGGTATGGAGTGTAAAAGGGCGATCATCTGTAAATCATTTAGGTCTGTAGGCACTTGCCGATTTGCGTCTACATCTGTGTAAGAGATGAACTGCAAGTAAAATATCTTTTTATGGAATTGCAGTTATTAATTATTCAATAAAGATATTTTAACATATACCAACCTAAAGCTTTTATCTATTATTAATGGTTCTATTAAATAGCAGAAGTAGCACAATTGTGATAATAAAAGTACAAAATAAAGAGATATATGTAAGGGATAAAGATTTGGTGTCATGTTAAAACAGAATCAAAATAAAAGTAAATAGTTACCTTTAACTAGAGTAAACTCCCCAATGTTAGGTACAGATGTAGCAACATGAGCAGGTTCGAGATCTCTCCTACGCTCTTTCACTTGATGATGCAGGTCTTCACGCTGTATATGTCTATGTGATTTGCTCCGTGATGGATTTCCAGACATCTTCGTCAATCCCTAGAAAAATTTTTACAGTTCATATAAGATATATGCGAAATAGACATATTTATAAAGTTGAAGACATAAATTTTAAACAACATAAATTTTTATAATGTTACATTTTTCGCTTTTCAGAAGTGTTAGGTTCTATAAATTCCCTACAAGTTATAGGAATATCCAAATCATTCCTAGGTCATGAAACTTTATCAGATTCAGGAGATTTATCTTGACATACAACTCCTCTCTGCTCAAATTCTTCGTCATCATTGATCTATACAACCTCTGAATCTACGAATTACGGGACATCGTAAGTATCCCTGGGCCTCCATCAACATGGAACACTCCACCTCGAATGCCTCAAGCACTTCGAGTAGTATACTTGAAATGCTTGTTCCGGAAATATAAATGGATCGTCCTCAAAGGAAAACCGTATGGTGTTTACGCTCGTCAATCCATATTCATCTATCTAAGTCCCGTAATTATCTCTTTACTTACCAATTCTAGTCTTCATATCATACCAAATACACTGGAAGACATAAATGCATCCTGCTCATTCAGGATAGATGATACCAAGTATGTTATCAAGGTACCCATAGTATGTCTCACCATTAGTGCCTAGGGTTGCAATTCTATTATTTTGGGTTGTTCGAGATTCTTCTATAGACTTGATTTCAAACTTATAACCGCTAACACCGAATCCTTTATAGTATTTAACTTCAGCATCTTGAAGCGTAGCCAAATATCCAAGTTCCTTATCTAATATTGGTTCTACACCCGGTAATCGGCTTTGACAAAAAGGTTAATACGTTAATTACATAAAGATGTTAGATTAAATTAATAGAATAAGTCAAAATTGAGATAATAAAAATCTTACATAATATTTAAACCAATTGCAAAAATTGTCCTGATGATGTGTTTCAACACGTGCCTCATTCTAATTACTATGCATTGCACGTATTTCATCATTGTGTAATCTAATGTCAAAATGAGTAGTTAATGTGAGAAGTTTATTGTCATATAAACATATATAATTATGCTAAATAAACATACTCTCTAACTTCTCCAAGGCATTCAAGATTGAGAAGGATAAAATAATGAATCTTGTTGATAAATGCGGGCGTCATTCTATTATAATCCGGTTTTTTAGATGGTCCGTCATGGATTACAACAGGTCTGTTGAGTTTTGTCTCAATGTCTTCATCCAGATAACGGGAACAAAAAGTGGTTACCTCCTCTAGCAGATAACCTTCCATAATAGAACACTCTGGTCGATTTCTATTGCGAATATAATTTTTCAGAGTGAGAAGGTACCTACAAAAGCTTACACTAAATCACTGCATTCAAGCTGTAAAATAAAAATATATCGAATACGTTAACTAAAAAACTAGAGGTACCTTTTGATGGGGTACATCCATCGATATTGTACCGGTCCAGCAAGCCTAGCCTCAGTTGCAAGATGAACAGTCAGGTGTATAATGATATCAAAGAATGATGATGGAAAAATCCGCTCAAGCTTGCACAAAATTAAGGGAATTTCAGCCTCTAGCTTCTTCAACTTATCATCCTCAATGTTTTTAGCACACAATTCCCGAAATAATCTGTAAAAATCATTGATCACTAAACTGACTGATTTAGGGAGAGAACTCTTGAGAGAGAGTGGAAGAAGATGCTCCATAATAATATGGTGATCATGACTCTTCTACCCTTCGATCTTGCCTTTAACAATCTTTATCTTCTTACTTAATGATCCTGAATACCTCGTAGGAACTTTTAACTCATGTAACACCTGAAGAAACTTTTTCTTTTCATCTAGTGACATGTGATACACAGCATTGGGGAGTACAAATTGGTCAGGATTGCCTGCTTTCGGTATAGGATGCAACTCTTTTCTAATGTTCCACGCTTGGAGATCCCTTTGAGCTTTGAGGTTATCTTTTGATTTTCCATCTTTATAGAGAAGTAAGTTAAGTATATGCTCAGATACTCCCTTCTCAATGTGCATAACGTCTAGATTGTGCCGCACTTTATTTGTCTTCCAGTAGGATAGTTCGAAGAAGATACTTTTCTTGTTCCATCCCTGTAGTGTTTCTTGTCTTCCCTTAACTTTTTTGAAAGTCACATTGTTTTTACCATTCCACTGACCAAGTATATCCTCTCCAGATTATGGGTCAGGACGCATGCGATTCACTTTTGTACCATTAAAGTGGACGATGTCATCTTTATACTGATTTTTATCCAACATGCGCTGATGGCTGCAATAACAAGTATTATTGCTAAAGGGTAGTCTTCTCGATGTTGTCTGGAGATGACAGTAAGGACATGCAGTGTAACCATGTACAGACCAACCAGGAAGCATTCCGTACGTAGGAAAATCATTGATTGTCCACATTAAGGCTGCACGCATGGTGAAGTTTTTCCCCGTGTCTGCATCATATGTCTCTACACCATCGATGAATAAAGACCTTAACTCTTTGATAAGAGGTCGAAGATAGACGTCAATATTATTTCTCGGTGACTTTGGACCATCAATAAGAAGAGGCATAATGAAATATGATTGGTCCATAGTCAACCATAGCGAGAGGTTATAAACCATCATCACAAGGGGTCATGTGCTGTGGGGATTACCCTTAAAGCTGAAAGGGCAAAAGCCATCACTAGCCAATCCCAGTCTAATATTACGAGGTTCCTGACTAAATGTTGGGTGTTTACTGGCAAAATTCTTCCATGCAGGTGTATCTCTAGGATGACTCATTCGTCCATTTTTACTTGGACGTGCACGGTGATGCCAAGTCATCGTCACTGCTGTCTTCTTACACTTGAATAGCTTCTGCAGCCTCTGTGTAATGGGAAAGTATCTTAATATCTTGATAAGTATATCCTTCTTTTGACCATGTACTTTCTTCTTATATCTAGCCTCTCCGTAAGTAGGACACTGTCTTATCTAAATTTTCTTTCCAGTAAATTATACAATTATTGGGACATGCATGTATCATTTCACACTTCAAACCCAGATTAGACATTATCTTTTGAGCTTTGTACTAACTCTCAGGCACATGGTTCCTTGGAGGCATAGAATATTTAAGAAACTTGAGGAGCATCATAAATGACTTGTTGCTCCATTTATTTAGACATTTAATCTAGAATAGATGGATAAACCATGACAACATGGAGTGTTTTGCATTCTCATAAATAGGCCTCCTAGCATTATTCATGTACTTATCATAATTGTTTTCATGATGTCCTCTGAAGGAGGATCTTTAGCAGGGTTAGTGTTACCAAGAGCTACCTCAACTATTTCCTTCATTTCCTCATCAAGAAATAAATTGTCTTCTTCTTGTTCTTCTTCATCTGCATCACTAAAACCTTCAATTTGTCCATGATATATCCATGTTTTGTAATCGCTAACAAAACCATTCTTCACAATATGAAGTTCTACTTTTTCCAATTGATGCAACCTATTCGCGCATCTATTACATGGACAAATGAGTCTCCCATGTCAGATCATATCGTGTCTATGTACAAAGTCCATGAAAGCACTAACTCCATTAACAAAAATAGATTGTATGCATTCTGCACGACCCTCGTACATCCAATCCTTATCTCTGATGTAGTTACGGGCCTTGATAACCTAAATAAAATGAATTATCAATAATGACTTTGAAAAATATGGATTTAAAGAATAAGCTAAGCATGATCATGACTTTGCTTCGAATATAAGGTTACAATTAAAAGCCAAAAAAAATTTAATGAAGTTTAAGTTTTTCGTCTTTGAGGCACTTCAAGTCCCACGTTAAATTTGTATCAAGATTCAACCAGCAATTTCAAGCACCTAGCAAACAAATATTCTTTTTATGCTACTTGAATACTTTTTTCTTTTCATAAAATATTATGCAAGTGCAGCAACAGAAAGTTGGCATTACAATGCACCATTATCTTTCTTCATATAGACAAAAGCATGAGCACAATACATGTAGATCACAAATAATATCGCATTGAGAACAGCCAGAAACCAATAGTAGTAGTCAAGATGTGCATAGTTCATGTTATTAGAGAACCAACTCTCACCTGCACTCTCAGTTACCCTTCAATCACAGACACAAGAAAACTACTAATAAAATTTTCAATGCCATAGATGCTGAGATAGAGAGCAAGCCTAAGAGTGTTAAGTGCATTAGGAACCTGGTCATAAAAAAACTCTAGTTGGCCAATCACAATAAATACCTCAGAGATGCCAATGAGTTGTATGAGGTATCACACTATATGTATACTATTCTTAAAAAACAGTATGTGTAATACATCAAAGTTTGAAATTTTTTTTTGTCGTAGGTCTCTCTAGAATGTTAGCTCAGATTTGGGTCTTTGAAATTACAGACAACCTCACCTAATCATCAATGCTC
Organism: Asparagus kiusianus; assembly: GCA_022839385.1. Classification (NCBI taxonomy): domain Eukaryota; kingdom Viridiplantae; phylum Streptophyta; class Magnoliopsida; order Asparagales; family Asparagaceae; genus Asparagus; species Asparagus kiusianus. The sequence goes on from BQKN01059532.1 coordinate 59,629, forward strand.
TACGTAGGCTATTATTCTCAAATATTTCATTATGAAAGAAGGATGATGGAAAGCTCTTTTATCAACTTCAAACTCCATAATTATTAAAAGTGTTAAGCTATTTATATACCTGCCAATATTTTGCAGTCAACTCTTCGCAAGCCGATAGTTACCAACATGAGGAAAGCTTTGTCAGTATAGTTTACATTAGGTCTTGCAATATACTATGATGTAAGCATAGTTGGCTACTGGGCGTATGGTTCATCAGTTTCAGACTATCTCCTGAAAGAATTAAGTGGTCCTAAATGGTCAAAAGTTCTAATAAATTCTATAGCTTTTCTGCAAAGCATAATCTATCAGCACATAGGTTTTCCTCTGCATGCATTTTGTATTATTAATTAAGTTTCCATGTTTCATGTATGACTAGAAAGGTTTTAACCATATCTTTTCCATAATACTCTTATGTAAATCATTAATCTCAATATACATATGCATGTTTACCCTCTAGAAATTCTATGAAAACTACAATGTTCTCTTCCTTGATCTGCCAAGAACTTTAACTAGTTTGGATCTAATGATGAAAATACGATTGCATAAATATCACAATAGCAACATCATACATTACATTATTTTTCTTGAATAACCATAAATTTTAGAAAATACAAGATAATAGCAGAAAAAACTCAATATTCCCTAAAAATAGGAAAACTCTCAGAAATTACCTTAAAGAAGTCTGCTGGAGAAAGATGATGCCTGAGGAAGAGAATATGATGTCGAGAAGTCGATTATTTGCTGTAAATAGGGAAATTTGAGTTAGATGGTCAAATAAATTAGACTTAGGGTTTTGTAGAGAGGAGATGAGGGACCTGAGGATGAGGCAGTGGAGGAGGATGTGATGGAATCGAGAGGCAGTTGAGGAGGAGGTGGAGGAACGGATGAGGAGGAGGCAGAGGAGCGATGGAGGAGGAGCCAGAGGAGCGGTGGAGGAGGATGTGGTGGAATCGAGAGGCGGTTGAGGAGGAGGCGGAGGGGCGGTAGAGGAGGAGGCAAGGAGCGGTGGAGGAGGAGGCGGAGGAACGGTGGAGGAGAGTGCCGACGAAGATGAGTATCGCCGAAGAATAGAGGCCGTGGTCGGACATCCAAAATTTTGGGGATATATCGCAGGTTTGGGAGATTTTTTGGGGGTGCGGCGTTTTTAGGGAAAATTTTGGGAGGAAATATCGCGGGTTGGGGAGAACGGGGAAATATAGGGGGGAAATGAATTTTCATTTTGTAGGATCCATCAAAACTCCCAAACGGTTTTAACCATTTGGTATAAAACATCCCAAACGGTTAAAACCGTTTGGGTGTTTCATATGGGTTTTTCTAAACTCCCAAACGGTTTAAACTGTTTGGAATTATTATCCCAAACGGTTTAAACCGTTTGGGCTATTTTGATTTTTCCAAACGGTTCTAATAACCGTTTAGGCTGTCCTGTTTCGTACTAGTGTGTTTACCAAACATTATGTGTTTTTGGATGCTAGAAATGACATTTCTACTTCTCATCGATTTCCACTTAATATGAGAATTGTTATTCCCAATCAGTTATCAAGGAATTGGTATTCTCACTTAAGAGAGTATGAAAATAGTAATATAAATTCTGAATATACCTTTCTTGAAGATATTCTCACTTAATTCTCGAATCGCACCCAAAGCTGAAAATAAGAATAGGCAGTCCATTCTCACATCATTTCCATTTCATTCTTACATTAATTCCATTCTCACATGACTTCATTCCCACGTACCAAACAAGACATTACGTATATACATATAAAGCATTTATTGATTAAAATTTTTTTGTTGGAAGAACTATACACAGTTGAGAATCTCCTCTCGCGCAGCTTTCTTGCTCTATTTTAGCTTCGAGGGAGAAGTGTGCCTCCTCTCAACTCTCATTCGCCTCCTCTTCTTTACTTATGGAAGTAGTAAGCATTAGCGAACGCTCCTTCGCCCATAGCTTGATATCATAACCCTTTATGCCAGGCAGTTTCTACTTAGTCGGTTGAACTCTTGGGTTGATGATCCTGTTCTTATTCTTCGAAATGGCGATGGCGAGATCATTTGGAAACAAAGTACGCCACCAGAAGGCATGGAGCAGCGTCAACACAAATAGCACAGCTACCATCATCGACGACATGAGCGAGAGGCTCACCGCGAGCCCTTTGCTGAAGAAGCAGGGAACGGCTTCTGCGTACTTTATAGTCGCCACGGAGACCGTAGCCATAGGAAACGTATATGACCACCAAGCCAAAGAAAACCTGCAACCAAAAGTCAAACCTCAGAAAAAAAAACATAAATGTATTACTGCATATATACAGTTAAAAGTACTTACTTGAACCCTCTGAAGAAATTGATCCGAACAACGAGCGAGATATAAAGAAACAAGGCGATAAAGAAAAATGTCCTCGAAACCGCATCAAACTCCCCATAAATTGCCCTCCACGATACACTCGCGGCAGACGGCGTAGCAATGAACATGGAGTAAACAGGATGCAGCTCCTTCGGCAGCGTCTCACTCGTCGGCAGCCTCTGATAAAGCGTCACAAACACCACCAGATAATGCGCAAGCCCAATCGCCCACAAGAACTTCGCCGGCTCCACCCACCCGACGTTCGCCGCAAGAATCGCCCCGACAAAGTTTCCGACGACGGATAAATGTGATGATGGGTTCGCGACTTTTGAGAGGCGGCGCTTGCCGCCAGAGAGCCACTGGCCGTAGATCTTGAGCTCGAGGACGAATATGGGCAGGATGAAGACGCACAAGAGAGAGGGGTGGGGGTGAGAGCGGCTAAGGAATATCTTGGGGGCACCAAGGGTGAGGAACATGCAAGCGATCCAGGGGGCGAAGAAGAAGTTGACGCGGACAGGATGGGAGTACTCGCGGCGGACAGCCTCGAAGTAGAAGAGGGATTTGAGGGCGTAGGTGATGGAGACGGAGAGGAGGAGGGGGAGGGCCAGGAGCCAGATGACCAGGTTTATGTTGGGGGTTATGTGGAGGAAAGAGGTGGCGGGGGAGGAGGAGAGAGATCTCCAGAGGACGGCTTGGCTGCCGAGGCCGAGAGAGATCCCAAACGAGTTGATGGGGAAGCGGAGGAGGAACGGCCACTGCTCGTCTTTTGGGAGGAGGATGTCTTCCGTATCCTGCATGCATCACAAGCACACTGACCCCGTCAATGAGCGTTTTTTTTTTTTTTGTTTGCCAAAAACTAGACCAAAATATGATCAGATTTGTTTTTAGTTTGTGGACCAAGGGGAAGGTGCTCCCCAACCATAACTTCTGGATAAAACTGTTTTCAAGATCAAAGCCCTTCATATTCTACTTTGAAGGTTCAAAATATAAGTACTTACTTATATTTATATGTTACCATAAGAAATAAGAATAATCACTCTGATAAAATCTCGAACAACTTAATGTTAGATCCGTGAGCTTATTCCCCAAACCCTACTGATTTAACAAGACTAAACTTTGATAGAGGAAAGCTTTCAATCAAATATTGAAGAAAACAGATAAATATACTATCAACTACATAATATGCACGCAAGATAGAGGCAGGATTTATTTTGATACTGACGAGTACCGCTTTCCCTGTTTTTTGGGGGGGATTCACCATTACCGTTTATTACTTTATAAATAATTTGATTAATTATTAGGTTAAAAGAGTGGTTTTCCTAAAATACGAACCTTAGATTAATCCAAATTAAAGTTGAACTAATAAAGTTGCTAAATCGAAAATCTAGTAAGATATATTAATATCATTTACATATCGATTAGCTAAACTAGTATTATTTAGGGCTCGTTTGGTTTGATAGGAATACTGAAAGCAGGAATAGATCAAGGAAGTAGCTTTTAAATTTATTAAGTAGGAAGTAGTAAAAGTAATATTTTTTTATTTGTTTTATATATATTTTAAAATAGTGGAAATCTCTTCGTTTTTTTGGATAGCAATGAAAAGTTGCTAGGAAGTAACTAATAAAGAAAATATTAATAAAAAAATAATATATTTCCTAATTAATACATATTTCACCAACTTTTATGCTATTTTCGAGCCTTGAGATGTGGAATATATATATATATATATATATATATATATATATATATATATATATATTGCTCGAAAGTAGTAGTCTTCACTTTCTTTAGTTTAGCTACTTCACAATTACTTCCATGCAAACAAAATAGATCCTTAGAAACTAAATTCCGACAATTTTTACTCAAAATATAACTATAACTGAAGTCCGATATTCCCGACTAGAATCAATAAGTGCCATGCATGCAAATATAAGCTTAAATTACCCAACGCATATGCATGGATAACCCCCACAAAGAGTGGATATATCAATGGCTCATGTAATTTACCCTGACTTGGTCAAGCTCCGGTCCTCTCAACGCCGCAAAATACCTTCCGGCTGCCGGAACATTCTTATCTCCCATCCCTCCTCCTCCTCCTCCTCCCCCCTGACTATGACCTCCACTCTCCCCATTCCCATTATTCTCACTATTCTTCCTCCTTTCCTGATCCTCATCATAGTTACTCCCATTATTATCCTTCCACGCCGGCATCATTGACATCTGCTTCACCAACGTCGACTTAGTCCTAAACATACTAAAATCCCCTTTCCTCTCTCCCTGTGCTTCTTGATCTCTCCCCCCTCCTGCTCCTACTCTCAACATCCCTACTCCTACGCTCTTCCCGCTCCGAGGTAGCACCTTCCTCTCTTTCCTGCTGCTCCCGGTCTCTAGAGACACCTGTCGGTTGATTCGGCGTCCACTGGGGCCCATCGGCCGCTTGTCGCGCTGGCCGAGGTTGAGGGGCGTCCCGCGGGTGGTGTCATCCGTGGCATGCTGGATGTCGATGATGCGGTGAGGTGGTGGTGAGGTGTTGCCGTTCTCCATGGTTTATGATCTACGAGAGGTCTCTAGAATTTGAGGGGAGCTGGTTTTATAGGAGAAAGGTCAACAAGAGGGGTTGGAAAGTTTTTTTTGTTTGTTTTTTCAGTTTCACGTGTGCATGGAGAGGAGATGAGAGCCACCAAAAGAAAGAACGAAAGAAAAGAGTTATTTGTTTCTTTTTCTTTCTTCTTTCTTTGTTGGTTGGGGGATTGGGAGAGAGGGATCACGGGGGTAAAGAACTGGGGATTTTATTTGTGGCTTAATTAACTTGAAGGGAGCGATAATTAACTTGAAGGGAGCGAGGTTTTGATTTGATGAGTTGTTTGAGAGGAAATTAAAGAGAGGGGGGAAAAGAATGGTCGTGATTTTGTGTGTAGGTTTATTCACGGGGGATGAATTTAATCCTTCAGGAGTCTGTTTTCCCCCCTCTCTTTTCCCTTCCTTGAATGGCAATGCAAGCAGGCTGTGAGGTTATTTTTGGGCCATTTCTTTTAATTGTGCTTTTAGGATGTGGATCTTTAGCTGGCTCACAGGCTGGACTGTTTATTTCTGGTCATTGTTATTTCCTGGCGGGAAAAAAAAACCAACATTCACACTAGAAAAAGAAAAAAAAAGTATACACAAATGGATGTCTTCAATGTGAAAACGGCGAAGAAATTATGAAAAACGTGAAGAATAACCCAAAACAGCCTCTACCACACCCTGGTGTGGTGTCTGCCATGGGTGTGGCAGAATCTGTCCTGCACCACACCCTCTGCCACACTTATGGTGTAGGGTGTGGCAGAATCTGTCCTACACCACACCCTCTACCACACCCATGGTGCAGGGTGTGGCAGACTCGTTTTTAGAATCCTCCTTTGTTTGGAAATCCTCCTTTGTTTGGGATTGTGTTTTATTATAAATAGGATCACGTTTTTAGGGTTTCTTAAGGAGAGAAAAGGAGAGAATTAGCATTGTTTTGAGCACTTTGAGAGGGAGATATTGTGAGGGTGTTGAGAGCTTTGGTTAGGGTTATATTTGAGTGATTTTGTGAGTTGTAACCCGTTGTATTTCTCCTCCATATAGTGAAATCTTCCCATCCTCTCCCCGTGGACGTAGGCAATTGCTGAACCACGTAAATCCTTATGTTTGGTTTGATTTGTGTCGTATTTTGGTGAATTGCACTCGTAATTTGGTTTGGTTTTCTTCTCTCATCGCTCACCGACTCGTTTGGTTGTCGAGCACGCTTCCGTACGGCGCGCAACAATTAGTATCAAAGCCCAGATTTTAGATCTAGGGGTTTTGGATTAGGTGGAGGAAGATTCAGTTGGAAGCTTGGTTCTTGGAGTTCTAGGCTTTGGTGGAGTTAGGGTTTGAAGTTGCCGTTGAAGATCTCGCTTTCCTCGTGTGGTTAGGAGTTCTATTTGGAATCCAATCTAGGGTTTAGTTGGATAACTTCTAAATTCTATAAAGTTTGAATCTTTCTTTGTAATTTGGAGTTTGTGATTATGGGTGAAGAAGTTGGTGAAAGCAGCAAGATGACGGGTACAGTTCAAGTGGGTTTTCAGAACACTAAGATTAGTATAGTAAAATATGACGGCAAAATCAATTTTGGTTTGTGGATGAGCGACGTACAGGATGCGCTCAATGCTCAAAATTTAGAGAAGACCATCATGGTCGATGTGAGGCCACCTAAATATGAAGAGGCGGTATGAGAAAAGATGAATAGGAACGCTTGTGGGGTGATCAGGTCCTGTTTGGAACAGGAGCTAAAATATGATATGATTAGGGTGACGTCTGCGATGAAGATGTGAGAAATTCTCAACAATAAGTATCTTACGAAAAGTATTGAGAACAGGTTGCATTTGCTACGTAGGTTATTCAGATTCCAGATGTCCCGAGGCACCTCGCTTGCGGCTCATGTAAATAACTACACTAAGTTGTTGTCAGACTTGGCGAACGTGGATGAGAAGATCACGGATCAGTACAAGGCTATTATTCTTTTGGGCTCCTTACTAGATGATGAGTATGATACCTTCGTGCTTACTTTGCTGAACGGGAGATCTTCTATCACTTACAGTGAAGTGACTAACGCATTGACGAACTACGATTTGAGGAGGAAGGATAAGGAGACTTCCCGCGCTAGTACTTCAGGAGAGGCATTGTCGACGAGAGGTAGAAGCTCATATCCAAAAGGTGGTAATTGAGGAAGGTCAAAGTCAAGAGGTCGTCACTAATTAGCAAAGAACCAATGTGTATTCTGCAAGGAGCAAGGACATTGGAAGAGAGACTGTCCGAAGCTCAAGGAGAAGGAGAATGGCAAGAAAAATGGCCCGAAGGCCAATGAGGTGAACGTTGCGAAAGGCGATGATTCCGATGATTCGTGCTTTTCTCTATTGATTACTCCGGAGATGAACCATGTGGATGCATCGGATTGGATGCTTGATTCTGGCGCTACTTATCATGTGACTCCTAGGCGAGATTGGTTTTTATCATTTGAGAGACTTGACGGGGGTGTTGTTGTCATGGGAAATGATCAATCCTGTGGCATTTGTGGGATAGGTACTGTGAGGATTCGGATGTACGATGGAGTAGTCCGTGAGTTAAAGGAGGTGAGATTTGTTCCTCAGCTGAAGAAGAATCTTATCTCAGTTGGAGCTTTAGAGGCTAAGGGATTCAAGGTGACCTTTGAGAACGCTGTAGCGAAGGTTACTAAGGGATCTTTGGTGGTGATGAAGGGAGTCCACAATCGTAATTTATACTATCTGAAGGGGAGCACCGAGATTAGCCAGGTTGCTTCGGCTATTTCAGAGGCGGACATGAGCAGACTTTGGCATTTCAGGCTAGGGCACACAGGTAAAAAGTCACTACAGGCATTGTGCAAGCAGGGGCTATTGAAGGGAGCCAAGAGTGGTAAAGTAGAATTCTGTGAGCACTGTGTACTTGATAAGAAGACAAAGGTGAAGTTCAGGATGACTATTTATAGGACGAGGGGCATCTTAGACTACGTGCATACAGATGTTTGGGGTCCCACCAAGACAGCATCACTTGGTGGTCGACATTGGTTCGTCACGTTCATTGATGACTATTCTAGGCGATGTTGGGTGTACACCATGAAGCATAAGAGTGAAGTCCTAGATTTGTTTGTGGAGCGGAAGAAGAGATTAGAACTACAGACCGGGAGAAAGATCAAGACGTTGCGATCCAACAACGACAGCGAGTATACTTCAGACCCCTTTTAACAGCTATGTCGAGACGAGGGCATAGAGAGGCACTTCACAGTTAGTCATACACCGCAGCAGAATGGGGGTGGCGGAGAGGTTAAATTGATCTTTGCTGGAGAAGATTCGATGTTTATTAGCGCATAGTGGTTTGGAGAATATCTTTTGGGCTGAGGCACTTTCTTATACGAGCCACCTCATTAATAGGCTGGCTTCATCTGCGATTGAGGGGAAGACCCCTATGGAGATGTGGTCGGGAGAGACAGCACATGACTATGACCAGCTTAAGGTATTTAGTTGCCCTGTATATTATCATGTTAAAACTGATAAGTTAGAACCTCGAGCCATATTTGTAGGATTCAAGCGTGGTGTCAAGGGATACAAGCTTTGGGATCCAGTTGATAAGAAGATTATGCTGAGTAGGGACGTCACATTCGATGAGGCCTCTATCTTGAAGCTTCCCAGCTCTCATCAGGTGGAGAGCGACCCGACATAGGAGATATCACAGGTGGTGGAGATTGATGCAGCTCCACAGAGTCCAGATGATGCAGTATCCATTAGAGTGCCGACTGAGGTTCAAGATTCTATTGTGGTTCGGAGACAGAGGAGAGACATACGGGTGCCAGCACGGTATGCCAACACAGTTGTATATGCACTTCCGGTGGAGAGTATCGATGAGATGGTGCCTACTATATTCAGAGAGGCTGAGCAGAGTTCGGAAGCTGATTCTGGCAGGTGGCTATGCAGGAGGAGATGGAGTCCCTTCATAAGAACGATACATGGGAGCTTGTTGAGCCTCCAAAGGGGCGGAAGGCGATTGGGTGTAAGTGGGTGTACACGAAGAAGGAGGGCATTGAGGGCACTCCAGTGAGGTTCAAGTCTAGGTTGGTTGCGAAGGGCTATGCACAGAAGGAAGGTATTGATTATAATGAGGTTTTTTCTCCGGTGGTGAAGCATTCTTCGATTCGGATTCTGCTAGCTTTGGTGGCACAACATGGATTAGAGTTAGATCAGTTGGATGTGAGGATGACATTTCTTCATGGTGATCTTGATGAAGAAATATATATGACTCAGTCATTGGGATTCCGAGCTGTAGGGAAAGATAAGTTGGTTTGCAGGTTAAAGAAATCGCTATACGGTTTGAAGCAATCTCCTCGACAGTGGTATATGAGATTCGATGGTTTTATGCTTGGTCATTCGTACACTCGGAGCCAGTTTGATCCTTGTGTGTATTTTCACAAGTTGAGAGGAGGTGCGTACATTTATTTGTTGCTTTATATCGATGACATGTTGGTTGCCTCTAGTTCCAGGTTAGCTATAGATGAGTTGAAAGTTCAGCTTTCGAATGAGTTTGAGATGAAGGACTTAGGCGAGGCGAAGCGTATTTTAGGGATGAAGATCGGTAGAGACAAGAAGAAGGGCAAGATTTGTTTGACACAGGTGGCTTATTTGAAGAAGGTTCTACAGCGATTCCATGTTAGCATGGATACGAAGCCTGTTGGTGTACCTTTGGGAGCCCATTTGAAGCTTTCAGCTGGCCTTTCACCGAAGTCAGTTGAAGACCGTGAGTTGATGATGAAGACTCCATATGCGAGCGCAGTTGGGAGCTTGATGTACACGATGGTATGTACGAGGCCGGATTTGTCACAGGCGGTGAGTATGGTGTCGAGATACATGCACGATCTAGGAGTGGGTCATTGGGATGCCGTGAGATGGATTTTGAGGTACATTCGAGGTACGCTTAATGTTGGTTTAGTTTATGAGCGGGACACTACAGGTGGGCAGTTGTGCATTGGATATGTTGATTTGGATTATGCCGGGGATTTAGATAAGCGTTGGTCTACTACGGGATATATGTTTACTTTGACCCGTGAGCCGGTGTGTTGGAGATGCACCTTACAGTCTATGGTGACTTTTTCTATGACGGAGGCAGAGTATATAGCGGTTACGGAGGCTGTGAAGGAGGCTATTTAGCTTCGAGGACTTTTAGAGGAACTTGGTATATCGCAACGGTCCGTCACCATTCATTGTGATAGCATGAGTGCTTTCTATTTGGTGAAGAATCAGGTTTTTCATGCGAGGACGAAGCACATTGACGTTCGTTATCACTTCGTTCGGGATGTTCTTGAAGATGGCGATGTGGAGATTGTGAAAGTCCACACAAAGGATAATCCGGCGAATATGCTCACTAAGGTGGTTTCGAGCAACAAGTTTGATCATTGTCGAAACTTGTTGCACATTCGTGATTGTTGAGGCCGTTGACGGTCATTTGGATGAACTACGGGCGGCTTGATCCATTGGGAGAGGGGGTACGTAGGCAACCATATTGGTGCAGCCGAGTTTGGAGAGACAACGCGTTGATGCTCATGTTGGTGTCGGCTCAGTATTGGGAACACTTCGCCGAGGTGGAGAATTGTGAAAACGACGAAGAAATTATGAAAAACGTGAAGAATAACCTAAAACAGCCTCCACCACACCCTGGTGTGGTGTTTGCCATAGGTGTGACAGAATCTGTCCTGCACCACACCCTCTGCCACACCCATGGTACAGGGTGTGGTAAAATCTATCCTGCACCACACCCTCTTCCACACCCATGGTGCAGGGTGTGGCAGACTCGTTTTTAGAATCCTCCTTTGTTTGGGAATCCTCCTTTGTTTGGGAATCCTCCTTTGTTTGGGATTGTGTTTCATTATAAATAGGACCACGTTTTTTAGGGTTTCTTAAGATGAGAAAAGGAGAGAATTAGCATTGTTTTGAGTACTTTGAGAGGGAGATATTGTGAGGGAGTTGAGAGCTTTGGTTAGGGTTATATTTGAGTGATTTTGTGAGTTGTAACCCGTTGTATTTCTCCTCCATATAGTGAAATCTCCCCATCCTCTCCCCGTGGACGTAGGCAATTGCCGAACCACGTAAATCCTTGTGTTTGGTTTGATTTGTGTCGTATTTTGGTGAATTGCACTCGTAATTTGGTTTGGTTTTCTTCTCTCATCGCTCACCTACTCGTTTGGTTGTTGAGCACTTATCTCTCACTGACTCGTTTGGTTGTCGAGCACTTATCGCTCACTGACTCGTTTGGTTGTCGAGCATGCTTCCGTACGGCGCGCAACATTCAATTTATTCATTCAGATAGTCAATGCATTGAGGTTCAAAGTTAATATGTGTGTGAAATTAGAATTCTACAACTTAGACTATAGTTTTTATATATGAAGTTTCACATTTTTGATGAAGTTATTTTACATGAAGAATGCATGTATACACATAACCATTGCATATTACTTGTACAACTATATTGCTCCGTAAGAATAAAGATACATCATAATTTATTGTGTATGCCTACATTCTATAACTAATTGATTAAGGGATGTGTAACTGATAAATATACGTAATTGTGATGCTTTTTTTTCTAATATTATGTTAGCACTACAACAAAAGTTGTAAATTATTACACATTTTTTTCTCTGTGCGACACAATTTTGTATTATACAAATAGAGCGCGACACATACCAAAAGTATAGGTAGAGCATGTGTGGAGAGCATTTTTCTACACATATGAGAATGTATCACAAAACTTGTGACAATACATGTGTTATAAAACTTATAACACAAATATGTGTCGCAAAACTCACGACACATTTATGTGTCTAGAATGGTGACACGTACACGTGCCACAAATTCGTGACACGTGAATGTGCTAAAAGTAGTGACACATAGCTATGTCTAGACCATAAAAATATAAAGAATATCACCATTCAACATTATAATTTCCCAAAAGATTACTCATTGTAAGATTACTTTCACCAAGCACACTTAACCATAAAATTGTTTGACTTATACAGTATCATATGACTAATGATCAGTATAATTAAAATCTTAAGACTTATTATTTAAGTGCATTAATAGATCCTCACACAACCAATATGGGACTATTAGCCTTTTTCATTTCTTTATTTTATATCTAATGACATAAATATGTGTCATTATTTGCCACACTTTTTATTGGTACCATTGTTGTTTAATCCTTTATAAATAAAATGATACTTTTATATATGTTATGAAATAAGTATGGACATGTACAATTTTTGTTGTAGTGTAGGTTAACTTGTTATATAAAGACTGTAACGTTTTTTTTCACAATATATATACTAGCTATACTATTAACACCTTTGATCTACAAATTGAGATGGAAAATCTAGATTTCACTACCCACTCTTCCCCGACCCCTCCCCTCCCTCCCTCCCCTTATTTCCCCCTTTCCTCCTCTAGATATAGAACAAGATAAATTCAACATGTGATACGTAGATGTTAGCATATATGCTCGTGTGAGATACCGAACGGGATAAATTCAACATGTGATACACAGATGTTAGCATATATGCTTGTGTGTATGTGTGTTTGTGTTTGTAAATGGGTATGAGGTGGCAGATCATCTCCCAAAATGAGCTATCAAGATGCGCATATGTGATGAGGCATATCTTAATTGTCACATCAAAAAGTGTGGACTTCACAATTTCATCTCTATGTTGCTCATTTTGTTAAATTAGCCACAACCTCACAACCATC